>JASDQU010310093.1:106422-118011 GCA_032191745.1 Picea mariana | reverse complement strand
CCCTAGCTGGGCTATCATACCACTAGGGAGAAGCAAAGATAGTTACCTCTAAAGGTTGGACTCTAATCAATGTTTGTTCCTGCAGATTTCTTGATGAAAAAACAATATTATGTCACATAAAACAAAAAGAGAATGTCCTTATCTATTGTATAGTACCTTGCTCATGATATTTAGTGTGTGCATATAAGGTCCATACTATGTCTCAATTTTCAACAAAGTTTTCCATGTTTTCTTGGCTTCCTCTCAAGGATGGTTGGTCTATGATGGGTTTGGCTCTCTTCCTCCAATGTCTAAGCTCTCAAAACTCTTTTCTGCCTCTTTTTCTAAAAACTCTCTTGACCCCATTCGAATTTCCCTCATACTTAATGGCTCGAGAATTCAAACACTACTTCTCTTCCTATATCCAAGAATGTATTACACCTTTATTCATGTAGTGCCTCAAAAGGACTCATATTTAAATATGCTTGGTATCCGTTATTATAGGAAAACTAAACCAAATGTAGGTACTCCTCCCATTTAATTTGTCTATTCATGATGTACATGTGAAGCATGTCTTCCATTGTTTGGTTTATTCTTTTTGTCTACCCATATGACTATGGATGATAGGGAGTGTTGAAATTTAACTGTGTACCCAAGCCTTCAAATAGTCCTTTCCAAAATCTTGATGTTAACTTTGAATCTATGTCAGATATGATTGTGGTAGGTATTCCATGTAGTCTGAAGATTTCTTTCATGAAAATTTATGCAACATTGATTGCTTTGAATGTGGAATTTATAGAAATGAAGTGAGAAGCCTTGATAAATTTTTCCACTACAACCATGATGGCATCATGTTGCTTCACTGTCTTTGGAAATCTTGTGATAAATTCCATGTTGATCATTTCCCATTTTCATTCAGGAATGGGTAAAGGTTGAAAAAATCCCATTGGATGTCTATGTTCTTCTTTAAACTGTTGACATTCCAAGCATCTTGTAATATAGTCAACAATTTCATTTTTCATTCCAAGCCAAAAATATTGTTTCCTTACTACATAAAAGATTTTCCGATAACCTGGATGTCCCTATTAAGGTTTCTTCTGCATTTCATCCAAGTTAAATATTTTTAACTCCTCTGCATTAGGATGTACAATTTATCCTTATATATCATCAATCCTTCTTTAGTTACCTGATAGCCATCAAATTTTTGGTTTGGTGGCTCTTTTTGTAGGCATTCCTTTGCTTGTAGAAAGGACTCATCCTTATCCAAGGCCTCTTTTATCTTGGACTTCAGATCATATTTGCAAGTGTTGATAGCTGCCAAGTGTATAACCTGCATACTTTTGCTAATTTCATCTACTAGCTTGTTCTCTTTCCCCTTTATGTGTCTGATTCAAAATCATACTCCCTGATGAATTCTAACCATCTTGCTTATCTAGCATTCAAGTTAGGTTGATTGAAAATATGCTTTAATCCACTGTGGTATTTCAACAAAAAACAATTTCTACCTATCAAATAGTGTCACCACATATTCAATGCATGTATTATGGTTGGAAGTTCCAAGTCATGGGTAACATAGTTCCTTTCATGGTCCTTCAATTTCCTAGATTCATAACTTACCATGTGAATATCTTGCATAATAAGTCCACCCAATCCTTCTTTACATGCATTTATACACATTGCAAAGTCTTTGTTTGGGTTAGCCATTTTTAGTACCAAATGCATGTATTCCTCCCATTTACTTGGTCTATGAATCTTCTGTAGTATCATGTTAGTCCCATAGATGGCCTTATATCTGTCACATTCTTTGGAGTGAGCTAGTTCATAATGGAGTTGATATTTTTTGGATCAACGGATATTCCCTATTATGATATGATGTGTCCCAAATATTGTATCAACCTCTGATAGAAATCACATTTACTAAACTTGGCATACAATTGATGTTCTCTTAGTGTATGCAACACCAATTTGAGATGTTCCTCATTTTCTTCTTTTAATTTAGAGTATATAAGGATGTCATCGATAAAGACCAATACAAACTTATTCAAATATTTGTTCAAAATGTTGTTCATGAGACACATGAATGTAGCCAGTGCATTAGTAAGTCCAAATGGTACCATCGTGAATTCATAATGACCGTACCTTGTTTTGAAAGTTGTCTTATGAATATACTCATATTTAATCCTAACTTGATGATACTCGGATCTTAAGTCAATCTTTGAAAATACTTTTTCTCCTTGTACATGATCGAATAGATCATCAATTCAGGATAAAGGGTACTTGTTTTTAACTGTCACTTTGTTTAATTGTTTGTAGTCAATGCATAGTCTAAGAGTACCATCCTTTTTCTTCACAATCAGTATAGGTGCTCCATAAGGAGACACACTTGGTCCGATATACCCCTTGACTAACAAATCTTGTATTTGCATATTTAGTTCCATCAGTTCAGGTGTACTCATTTTGTATGGAGCTCCTGATATAAGTGTAGAACCAAGAAAGAGATCAATTGAGAAGTCAATATCTCTTTTTGGAGTCAAACCTGGTATCTTTTCTAGAAATACATCCTTAAATTCTTGGAGTTTTGGATAGTCTTCAATTTTTTACTATTCATTTTTTGTTGACTCCAATACATGAACTGCATATAACTGATAACCTTTCCTGGCACTCCTTTTTAACTGCAAGGATGAAATCTATCTGATAGAAATGGTTCTCGGAGTTCCTTTCACTAAAATTGGATTCCCTCCATCATCTATGCATTCAAAGGTCTTATTGTAGCATTCCAAATTTACTTTATGTGTTTTTATCCAATCCAAACCAATTAAGGCATCATACGAACCCAAAGGTAAAATATTTAGATTCAGCCTTGTAAGCAGTCTGTTCATTTCCACTAGGAAATCTTCTATCAATCCACTAACCTTTCTCTTTACCCCTACAACCAACTAAACTAAAAAAGACTTCTTGTGTTTTATTTTCTGAAGAATACATGTATCAACAATGTTAAGAGAAATGTAGCTATGACTAGATCTAGGGTTAATTAGAATATAAATAACTTTCTTATAAATATTACCATCAACTTCCACCACTAATGCCTACTAGTCTGCATGTCGATCCTCTAATGCAACATATATTTTTGGAATAGTATTTGCTACGTCATTCACTTTTGTAGTTTCTTGTATAGTACAAGTATTCTTCTTAGTTTCCTTCCTATATGAGGAGATTTCCCGAGCAGATGCTCTTCTCCTCATCCCCAACACTTGAGAGGCCCTTTCCAAGGCTCCCTTGGATTTCTTGCTACTAACTCTGTTGGTTTGTTTCCACTATGAAATGGAAAATTCTGCTGAAATATGCTTCAGGCTGGATGGATTGGTTTAAAACTTCTTGATTGATTCTTAAACTGTAGAGGCTTAAATCCTTTCTTCTTCTGCTTGAAATTTTCCTTTTTTTTCCATCCACATCTTGTTGAATTTTGGTTTGTTCTTTCTTTTCTCATAACAATACTTTCCTTTTATTATTGTATCATCAAGAGTCTTAGGCTCATCAAACTCAATCCTATCTTTGTATGATTGAGGAAATCCACTAAGGAAACAATGAATCTTTACTTTTTCATCTTTGATATATGGAACATACCTTAGCATTTCCAGGAATTTGCATTCATAGTCATCCATAGTTAGTTGACCCAATTTCATTTCACGAAATTCCTTGATTTTTCCATCATAATACCTATTTAATAAATACTTCTAATGGAAGTAATTTTAAAATAGTTTCCAAGCGATTTTATTTTCACTGAGCTTCTTTACGTTATTGATATCCTCCCACCAGATAGATGCTCTACCATTCAAGTTGTAAATAGTCCCTCTAGCTTTCATGTTGCCAGTGTAATCATGCACATGTAAACACTTTCTCATACGAAGAAGCCATGCCTAAACTTCCTTAGTAAAATTCACTTCACCATTAAAGGTAGGTGGTTTTATCTTTCAAAATTCCCCCTATATGTATTCCTTGGAAATTTTCTTCTTCTTCTTATGCCTATAAGAAAGTTTGGACCCATTATTGATGGATTAATCAGAAGTAGCTATATTATGACTTGAAGAAACTGCTATTTTATCAGTATCATCACTAGAGGTATGATTTTTTATGTTAAGAGACCACTTCCTTGAAGGAATTTTACTTGTGTTAGTTGATATCTGACCCTATTGCATGTTTTTATGAATGTCAGTCAAACTTTGTAATAGAACGACATTCAATTCTCTCAGTTCTTCTTGGGATTTGATAAGTTTCTCATTATCTTCTTTCATACTTCTCGTAGTCTCTACCATGTCTGGAGGAGTCTCTCTCCTCTCACAAGTTTTAGTGTCAGGATGTGTGGTGCATCTTCCATGATGTGTGTACCCTGTCTTTTTCTTTCTCCATGAAAAACCATGTTAGATAATAAAACAACAATGTTATCTTTTCAGACATGTAAAAAAAATTCAAATTTCTCAAACTTTGCAAAGAAAGTCAACAAGAGAGAAAATTTATCATGTTCTCATAAAAAAAAGACAAATTATGTGATAGTAATAGAGTAACTTGGACTCTATTTCACAACATTTAAGAGTTGTGCTAAAAATTAGTCACGTACACTTCATCTCCATGCAACCTAAAACTAAATAAGAACACTTAAGGTTAGGGTCAAGAACAACCTGCAATTGTTCTCTTCTCTTGGAGATAATAAAATTCAATTCCACCTCTCGATAACCAATACATCTCAAACAAATAATTCAGTAGCTTTGTTCAAATGATAGAAAAAGTTGTTGGAGTACATGCTTTAACCCAAAAACTAACACTCAAAATCCATACTAGAAGAAGGATTAGCAAAAGGATAACTCTTACATATATAAATGACTTTCTGCACATAGACATGAAATTATAAGCACAACCTATGATCATTTGTGTATGAAATTCTAATATCCCATGATTAAAATATAAGTACCCAAAAAAATCTGTAGACACAATAATAAGGCTCTAAATTTCAACATATATATCACATACAATGAAAAGGAAGTCATGACCAAGCCATACACCAAATTGGTGTATGAGACCTATGATTCTAGATATGTTGACAACACTCTAACAATAAGACCAATACCATATCTGTCACTGTGTCCACTTTGTATTCTCCACCTAAAGCCTTTGTGGGTATACATGAACGTAAGGTTGTGCAAGTTGAGATCAAAGGCCTTTTCTGTAATGGTTATGACCACCTATTAGTGAATAACAAAATAAATGCCACCTAACATAATGAATTCACACCATTTATTTAGAACTGTATTTACCAAGTATAAGAGATGTGGAAGTAGTGCTTGAGGTTAGTGATGTATCCAAATAGATAATGATACTGCCAACTCTCTATTAATTATGGCAACATCATAGAAATTGTTCCCAGTATGTTATTAGCACAAGTGTTAATGCATGATTGCAATGTTTTCCATTGGATTCTATCATGTATGAGGGTATGATATTGGCAATTAATCAAGATCACCCATCAAAACAAAGAAAATAAGAACCTTGATCCAAAGAAAAGAACTGCCTACGTCTTGTAAATTTTAGGGTAAAATGCATGCAAGATAATTTCCATAAATGATCCCGTTGAGGCCTACTTCAAATTAAACAAAACTACATTTCCTTCCAAGCAAGCAAGAATAAATTATTCACAAACAATGCTAATGAAAATACAACACATAGAAAATGGATAGATGCATTGTATGGTCCAATAACTGACTCCTTAAAAATTGATTATAAATTCAGATTCAGAGGACCATGGAGTGGACATATATTCAATAACCTCAAAAATAACAAATACATCATTCGAAATGGAATATAATGATTCCAATATATTAATTTACCATCCAAGGGTTTCATCAAGATGCTAGTATATAATGCTTATGAAAGAAATATTCATAAAGTGAATATGAAAGAGATGAAAAAGCATTCAGATAACAAGCATGTCATGTGTGGGGTAAGAAGGCGTTCCAACCTGGATTTGATTTTTCCAATTCTCTAGGAGGATACAAGGTTCGTTATTTGAGGGCGTACAACAATAAAGTTTAATATATCCTCAAAAGTAAAAATCGAATGTCTCCAAAATATAATTAAGATGGTAAGTTAAAGGGTCACAACTTTTTAATATGACAACAAATTTGGTTGACTAGAATTTGCAGTTGTTGCTGGATTCCAACTAGATGGAAAAGAAAATGGTGGTTGTCTACCACACTTCACCTCATTCCCACACCCTCAACTCAATGATCAATGTAGCGTCCTGATTGTGGAAACTATTCTCTCACTCACTGCACACTGTCTGGTTGGTTTTCCTACAGAATGAAATTACAATTTCCTTCTGACCTGTTCTAATGCTTTTATGTGTAGTGCAGTGCCCTGCAAAGGCCCTTGGCCTGTCTTTGACTTGAACCTGTTATTCCTTTCAAAATACCCAAGAATAATTTAATTGTTGGAATAATGAATAACAAATACGACTCTAAGAATTTAAGTTACAACATTCTAATAATTTAAGTTAAAACATTCTAATCTCATACATAGGTAGATACATACATTGAAAAACAAAAAAACAAACAAACATCGAACCAGAACATAACTTAAAAATATAGATGCACATGTAGAGGTAACTTTGACAAAATTTTCCGTCCTTTGACAATTACATTGCTCAAAATCCAAACATATAGACAAAGATAACTTATATGTTCCAAGTTGCAGACCAACCACCAGTTGAGGGAGCTGTTTCCACCCAAGTATAGGCAAATCCACAACGGACGCCACCCCCTAGATGGGATATCATACCACCAAGGTGAAGTAGGGATAGTTAAATATGAAGGTTGGACTCTAATCAACATTTTCTCTTACAGATTTCTTGATGACAAAACCGTCCTATAGCACCCACATACCTCCCCCACACAACACAAAGAGAATTTCTTTCTCCGTTGTTTAGTACCTAAAAAATTACTCACTCTCATGCTATTTAGTGTGTACATAGAAGGTCCAGACTATGTCTTAAGTTTCAATAGAGTTTTCCATGTTTTCTTGGCTTCTTCTCAAGGCTACGAGATTCCATTCATGGTTGGCTGTGTTAAGGTTTAAGCTATTTTTAGAGTTCTTTTCATTTCACTAGATAACAATAGCATAAATAGGATCACTGAGAAATACACAATCAAAAGAGACACATCATTTATCCTGGGAAACCCTCATGGGGGAGAAAACCCAACAAAACTTCCTTAATATAGATAGCCAATACAATGCTAAGAGATAACTCAAGTAAATATAGAAAGTCCTCTCCCAAGAATGCGCCTCTCTCTCTCTTCTTCCTTCTCCAACTATAACTCTGAACTTTCTTCTTGATGAACAAGTGAGTGTGTGTCTAAATGAGGCACTAGCCTCCTTATTTATACAATTCTGGCATGTGTGGAGGTGTCTTTTCACTGGCAGGGCCGACTTCTTCTTATAGGTGGTTATAACCACCTTTAATATATATTCTGGGGCCGACTTCTTATTCTGCCTATTACAATTATGTTTTGACCAATCTGAAAAAGGGGATTTGGTCATTTACAATAGCCGACATGATCAATCTACAAAAGGGGATTTTTATAATGAATAATACATCAATAATAATTAGAATACTCTTTGCAGTTACATTATTTCAACACTCCCCCTTAACAAGAAGGGTATTCTACAATAGCATCAGGCGAGAGAGAGGACATCATCATCAACAACATCAGGTGAGTGAGAGGAAAACATTATCAACAACATCTTGGAACACTGACTGGCATATCTATAAATCATCGAAAGTTTTTCTCATTAGCAACATTGTCATTCACAATGGAATGAAATCATCATATGCATCAATATGGATTAGTATAAAACTAATACATCATCATCATCACAACACGAAGCTGGTCACATCATCACAGCATGAGGCTGACACATCATTAAAGCACGAGGCTGGCACACTACACAACAATTAATTTGGAATCACAACACAAAAATTAAGCTGGAATCTCAACACAACAATTAAGTTGGAATCTCAACACAACAATTAAGCTAGAATCACAACACAACAATTAAGATGGAATCACAACACATCAATTAAGTTGGAATCTCAACACAACAATTAAGTTGGAAGCATAACACTCGACTGGCATCTCGACACAACAATTAAGCTGGAAGCACAACACTAGGCTGGCATCTCGACACAACAATTAAGTTGGAAGCACAACACTTGGCTGACATCTCAACACAACAATTAAGCTAGAAGCACAACACTTGGCTGGCATCTCAACACAACAATTAAGCTGGAGGCACAACACTCGGCTGGCATATCACAACACTACTCCCCCTATCGAGGGAGGTCCTTTCGGACTATACCAAGCTTATCTCGAAAGTGCTCAAACTTTACACGAGATAGAGGCTTGGTCAACACATCGACAACCTATTCATCCGTGCTAACATATTGGAGCTTTATGACTCCTCTCTACACCATGTCACATATGTAATGATATTGGATCTCTATGTTTTTCGACTTGTCATGAAATACATGATTCTCTATCATCTTTATGCAGCTCTAGTTATCACATAGGATCATGGTTGCTTCCATATCTAGGTCAAATAGACCAATTAACAACTTGCAAATCCATATAGCTTCACAACTAGCAGAACACACAATAATGTACTCTGCTTCCGCTGTACTGAGAGCAATAATTGATTCCTTCCTACTCTGCCATGAGATCATGGATGATCCCAAACTAAAACACCATCCTGAAGTGCTCTTCCCGTCAGGGACACTTCCAGACCAATCTAAATCAGTGTACCCACTCAGTGTGAAATCATGATCTCCATCATAATTGAGACCACAATCTAATGTACCCTTAAGGTACCTCATCACATGTTTTGCAGCAACTAGGTGAACATGTCTGGGTTCTACCAGAAACTGAGTCAAAGTGTTCATGGAAAAACAAATATCTGGTTTGGTGTTCATCAAGTACATCAGTGATCCAATGATCTGTCTATACAGCGTGACATTAATCAATTCTGATGAAGTGTCGACCAGTAGTTTCATCTTCGCTTCCATGGGTGTATTCATGGACTTGCACTCCAACATGTCAAATCTCTTCAGGATTTTGTTTGCATACTTCCCTTGGTTAAGGAAGATTCTCTCTAGGCTCTGCCATACGTCAAGACCTAATAAATAATGCATTAGGCCAAGGTATTTCATCTCAAATTCTGAAGCGAGCTTCTTCTTACATTTGGTGATGAGATTTTCTTCTCCAATTAAGAATAAGTCATCCACATACAACAAAAATATCACCGACTCATCATTCATAACCTTGAAGTAGATGTTAGAATCTGCTTTACTCTTGGTAAAGCCTAAGCTCGTTAGAAAACTGTCTATCCTGCCATACCAAGCTCTAGGAGCTTGCTTCAACCTGTACAGAGCCTTCTTCAACTTGCAAACATGAGTCTTCCTGTTTTCAACTTCAAATCCTTGAGGTTGTTCTATATACACTTCCTCTTCGATGACACCATTTAGGAAAGTTTCCTTTATGCCCATTTGGTGTAACTTCCACTTCATCTTAGCTACAAGGGTTATGATGGTTTTGATCGAAGTGTATTTGGCTACATGAGAGAATGTCTCTTCATAGTCAATGCCTTCCTTTTTTGAAAATCCACGAGCGACAAACCTTGCTTTATACTTTTCAATACTTCCATCAACAACATGTTTTATTTTGAAGAGCCATTTGGAAGATACCACATCCTTTATCTTTGGTCTGGGAACTATTTCCCATACATCATTCTTTATTATGGATTGGTATTCTTCTATCATGGCATCTTCCCACTCTTTCTTCTGAATGGCTTCTTCAAAGAAAGTAGGCTCATTCTCTAGGAGATCACACATCAAATCCATATAACTGGAGAATGGATTAGGTCTCTTCACCTATCTCGTGGTTCCTTTGGGAACGCCATACTTCTCTCCATCTTGAATAAGCTCCCTATCCCAAACAAGCTTTATCTTATGGGAGATCGTCATCTGGGGAGGTTCTTGAAATTCTACTATGTCATGATCTTCTAGAATTTCCTCATCAAGGGAAGCTATGACTTCCCTCACTGGTTCTGCAACTCTGGGAACCTCCCTCATTGATTCTGCAACTCTGGGAGCTACAGGTTCCTCTTCATATACTTCTTCAAGCTGCCATCTTTTTGATTTATTGAGCATTTCATATTCATCAAAGGTCAAATCCCTGGTGATCTCAATGTGATGGTGACCTAGTATATAAATACTGAAGGCCTTGGAGGCCTCACAGTATCCCACAAATATTCCCTTCTTTCCTAAGGGTTCCAACTTGTTTCTCTTCTCTTTCAGAATATGTACAAATACTGGGCAACCAAATATTTTGAGATGGCTTACTTCTGGATTCTTTCCGAAGAATATCTCTTCAGGGGTCTTGAACCCAAGTGCACTATGGGACAATCAATTTTGTACATATATTGTTGTTTTTGTTGCTTTTGCCCATAAGCATATTGGAATATCTTGATCATGGATCATGGTCTTCACTTCTTCCATTATCGTTCTGTGCTTTCTTTATGCTACACCATTTTGTTGAGGATTATAGGGAGTGGTGATCTCCCTCTTGATCCTGACATCTTTGCAGAAGTTCAAAAAATCTTTTGAGATGTATTCTCCTCCATTATCTAACCTGAGTATCTTGATCTTTCTTTTAGAAAGATTATTTATCAAGGCTTTGAATTCCTTGAATTTACTGAACACTTCATCTTTTGATTTCAAAAAGTAAACCCAGGTCTTATGAGAATAATCATCAATAAAAGATACATAGTATACATACCCACTGATGGAGGATGATGGCATCGGGCCACATACATCTGAATGAATGAGTTCTAAGACTCCTTATGCTTTTTTGTCTCTCTTCGGAAAAGGGTTCTTGATGTTCTTCCCTTGTGCACATCCATTGCACACGCCTTCATGGTCAACCTTGAGTTTTGGTAGACCTATGACTGCTTTGCATACGCATGGTAATGCCTTGTAGTTGATGTGGGCTAATATTCTATGCCATAGCTCACATGAATTCTCAATGGCTTGGGTCATGGATGCTTCTGAGTGACCCTTTAGCTTATACAAGCCACCTTCTTCTTTTCCAATGACGATTGCTTCTTTCATGATTTCTCCTTTAGCCCACATAAGAACTTCTCCTTCTATAAAGGCAACTCTGAAACCTTTCTTTTCTAATGCTGATATGGAGAGTAGGTTCTTTTTCAAACCTGGTACATAGAGTACGTCCTTCATCTTCATTGAATTCCCTGAGTTAAGCTTGTAGTTTTATTCTCCCACTCCCTTGATAGGGTATTGATAATCATCTCCAACTGTAACTTTATGAGAAAACTTATTTTTTGAAATGAAATAGAGAATATCTCTTTGACCTATCATGTTCTTGGAATAACCACTATCAATGCGCCAAGTGTCCTCTCCAGGTGTTACCGATCCTGAGAGGGTCGAGATTAAGACATAGTTTTTAATTTGTTCTCTTAACATCTTTGTGGGTGGCTCTTCATCTTCAA
>JASDQU010310093.1:75274-102680 GCA_032191745.1 Picea mariana | reverse complement strand
CTCATCTTGTCACAATGGTAGCATTGAACAGATGAGTAATCTCTTTCCTTTCATTGTCCTTTCTTCTGGAATCTCTTTGGTTGAGATTCTTTATGACTGAATTTGTTTTGGGGGTGAGACTCTTTATGATTTTCTTTCTGGAAGTAATACTTATTTCTTCCTCCTTTAGTGATAGTGGCTAGGGATTGATATTCATTTCTTGATAGTAAAGCCTCTCGGTTAGCTACTCTTGATTCTTCTTGAATGCATTCTTCCCAAAGACTGTCAAATTTAAGTTTCTCCTTTATTGCACAAATGGTTTGGATGAATGCATCCCAAGGTACTGAGAGACCATTAAGGGCCGTCATTATAAGTTCGTCTTCATCTATAGTATCTCTGATCGCTTCTATTTTTTCTTTGAATTGGGATATTCTGGAGAAATATTCTTGGATTGATTCTCCTCTCTGCATCCTTGTAGTCTTGAGATGAGTTCTTAGATTCATCTTCTGGTTTATGTTCTTTCCTTCATATAGTCTGTTTAGGACATCAAAAATTTATTTCAGAGTCTTCTTTGATGACACATAAGGAATCATGTGATATTTGATTGAATCTGCAATGATTCTTTTGGCCCTGATCGTGTCCTTTTGGTGCTTTACTTTATCTACAACATCATCAGGTTCCAACACTTCTTCTTTGATAAATCTTGCTAGGTCATTCTCTTCAAGAATGAGACCAATCCTATACTTCCAGGCACGTAATTTTTCCACACCTTCCAACTTGTCAACAAGCTTAGTGCATACAAACATCTTTTACTTGGAGCTAGGAAAATGACCAAAAATGAAAATGTTCAAAATTAAATTATGAACTTACCAGGAGGTGTGCTTGGCTGAGGCGAGTAGCCTGGTGTGTTTGGATTTCAAAAAATCCAACTTTTACCCCTCCAAACTTGATCTGCAGATTTCTAGACTGGTGCTTCTGGTTTTCTGGTACTCTGGTACTTCTGGTACTCTGGTTTTCTGGTACTTCTGGTACTTTGTGAAAACTAGGGTTTCACTTTCTGGGAGATCTAGCCACTGAAAAGTTGTGTTGGGGATGCCGAAGTGATCCTTGAGGAAGGGAACACTTTTCTAGATGGTTTTGGGGATGAAATGCTTCATCAATAAAAATCCCTAATTTGCATGTACAACAACAATGACGTTTTTCACTTTCTCTTGTGAAAGATGCTCTCTTCATCTTAGCTCTGATACCATGTTAAGGTTTAAGCTATTATTAGAGTTCTTTTCATTTCACTAGATAACAATAGCATAAATAGGATCAAAGAGAAATATGCAATCACAAGAGACACATCATTTATCATGGGAAACCCTCATGGGGGAGAAAACCCAACAAAAATTCCTTAATATAGATAGCCAATACAATGCCAAGAGATAAATCAAACAAATACAGAAAGTCCTCTCCCAAGAATGCGCTTCTCTCTCTCTTCTTCCTTCTCCAACTGTAGCTCCGAACTTGCTTCTTGATGAACAAGTGAGTGTGTGTCTAAATGAGGCACTAGCCTCCTTATTTATACAATTATGGCATGTGTGGAGGTGTCTTTTCACTGGCAGGGCCGACTTCTTCTTCTGGGTGGTTATAACTACCTTTAATATATATTTTGGGGATGACTTCTTATTCTGCCTATTACAATTATGTTTTGACCAATCCACAAAAGGGGATTTGGTCATTTACAAGAGCCGACATGATCAATCTGCAAAAGGGGATTGATCTAATGAATAATACATCAATAATAATTAGAATACTCTTTGCATTTACATTATTTCAACAGGTTGGTCTATGATGGGTTTGGCTCTCTTCCTCCAATGTCTAACCTCTCAAAACTATTCTCCACCGCTTTTTCTAACAACGCTCCTCACCCCATTCGAATTTCCCTCATGTCTAATGGCTAGAGAATTCAAACACAACTTCTCTTCATAGATCCAAGAATGTAGGGGAGATAGTTTAGTAAAATGTAGGAGTTGTGGATTGGATTGAGAAATGTGTTTCCTCCACTCTTAAATCATTTTTTATTTTGAAATTCAAAATTGAAAATGGGTGAGAATTCAAGATAGCATAGGGTAGATGATTTAGGCACAAAACCCCCATTAGACCCCCTCACCTTTCCACTCTTTTGGTATCATATCTTCTATAGGCACTCAAGATCAATCCATCTTGGTCTTCTTTTTCTTTATTAACTGCAAAACAAAAAGATGTACAATATTTACAACATCGTGGTATGGTGTCAATATGGCAGAGTTATAAATCATCCATGCAAAGTATTTAAGCATTTAATTAAAAAAAATTCCAAGAGTAAAATTTGGGGTATTACACCATCGGTTGTATTCATGCCTCATTCTGAATTCTGAACAAAAAGTTACAACATTCATAAGTTGCAATTTTCACTCACTTACTATTGTAGAATTTACTTTATTAATTTTTGATAAAATTTAAGTTCCCAATTCAAAATTCTGGGTGAATAGATGTCTTGTCCTCTTCAAGACATTTCCAGTAACCATTTGTTTTCTCAATTTTGAGCTCCAATCTGAAAGTTATGGTTTGAAGAAGTTTAGATTGTTTTTCCCATTGCATCCTCGTATGCTACATGTGTCTTCTTTCTCTTCCTGCACATTTTTACATACTTAGATTTCAAATATGGCTCCATGGTCGTCTTCTATGGTTCATAATCTTTCCATTGAATGCTCATGTGCCTCAAACATACTTCTGAGCAAGGAGTTATGCCCTATGGAAGTAAATTGGTGTCAAAATTTTACCTTAACTGTTTCAATTGTAACTTTCTCATACGAACTATTTTTTGTGCCTAGAATAGTTCACGAATTTTGATTGCCTAAAATTGATGTTTAGGGCCTCAAAATATCCCCGCAAGTTTAAAAACTTCGAAAATATGAAAATTTCATAGAAAAATGGTCTGTTTTACTATTATGACAACCTTTAAATCTGATTCATCGATCTCAAATCAAGTGAAATATCAGTCGTTGATACGATAAACCTTCCCCAGGTCCACAAATGAATATCCATCATTGATCTCTGACTAGAGACAATATGGAATGTTAATTTCCAACACTACATCGGTGATCGATGATCGAAGATTTCTTTTGGTAAACCAAATGTGCTCGTGAATCTCTCCGAACCTTGATCATCGACCATTTCTCTTGGAAAACCAAGATTGCTCAAAAATATCATTGAACCCCGATCATTGGCCATCAACCATCAATGAGTTTCCTTGACAACCACTTTCTCACAAAATTTGCCAAACCCCGATCATTGACCATCAACCATCTCTTAGTTGATGTGGAAACTATGTTGACATGGCACAACATGTAGATGATGACGTGGCATGAAACATGGAAACTAACATGGCACTCTATATGATGTGGCATGACATGTAGATGCTGACATGGCAAGACCATCCTCCCCTCTCATTTTATCCGTGATCGATCATTTCTCTTGGATGAATTGAACACATTGCTAAATCTTCCGACCCTCGACACTTAGAGATTTATTTTGGCCAAACCAAACTCTTTGTCAAACTCATCGATCCGATCATTGACGATGGATGATTTCTATTGGCAAACTAAAATTTCTTCTCAATCTCGTCAATCTGACCATCAGCCATCAACGAATTCTTTTGGAAAACTCCAATACTTAGAAATTTTCAAGAAAAACCCAGATGAATCTGGGCCATCGATGCCCCTTTCAAAATGATCTTAACCGTTGATTTTCTAAACTTTTCCCAACTCTGTCGATGAACCTTGATCATCAATATGATCTATTTTCCAAACCCCCGAAAATGAATCTTGACCGTTGATTCTTTAACTTTGCTGATTTGCAAAATTGAATCCTAGATGTTGATCTACTTCTTTTGCAAAATGATGAAAATAGATCCTACCCACTGATTCTTTTCTTTTTGCAAAACCCCCCAAAACTTATAAATTCTAAATCAACTCATGTTGAATCCAGGTTGTTGATCTCAAAATCAATGACGATCTTAGTCGTCAATTGATCAAAATCTCCTAGCTCCTTCAACCACCATTAGAACATGAATTTTCCAGCCTTCTAGGTCAAATTTAGCTCCACAACCTATAGATTCAAGCCCCATATCATCTCTTTGACAACTTTAAGGCATTTAAAACTTGAAATTGCTCATGAATTTTCTCTGTTTTCCCCAAATTCATTAGAGAACAAAATTTGTAACAACAAATTTTCCCAAATTCACATTGGTTCTTGGCCCATGCAAGACCAGTATTTAAACCAAAAGCTCTGATTCCATAATGTGAAGTTCTTCGGCCCAACTGAGGTCCATTATGTGCGAAAATACTCATAAAAATTAAAATTTTCTGCTAACTAATCTTGTAGCTTACCAATTATAGGAAAACATACATTTTTAACCATTTGTTTATACCATGAACTAGATGCATCTACAACATTCTAAAATAAACATAAAATGCAGCTAATAAACTCAAATACAACAACATATAAATTATTCTTAGACATAGAGTTAATACACAACAGTTAAACTCATAATACAACATAGAAACAAGATAAAACACTTATGTTTTAAAAACGGTTGTGCAACCAACTGCTTGGGATGAACATTCTACCCAAGCATAGACTTGTTGTTCCAAATATCAACAACAAGTCACCCCTAAGCTGGGGCTAGCAATCCACAAAGAGGGTGGTCTCTCATTGTCCACTCACAACTTAGAAAATCTCAGAACCCACTAGTATTCTCTTACAACTATCCTGATTTTCCACTAGCTCTCTTCCTCTCGACCTGCCCAATCCAAGGAATGTACCCCTTCACTTCTTTCAATCCATTGGGCGTCCCATTCATTTATCAATGTCTATCTAGCATAGGTAACGAGGAATCTCTCTACTGGAAAACTCCAAGGAGATCAATGTAGGAAAACTATCGAGAAAAAACAACAACAATCACTTGTTGTTACAATGAAACTCACACATGAGTTCACTCTTCATGACTAACAACCTGAATCTTCAGTCTTTTTCTCCAAATATGCTCCAGAATTTACCCTCCACGGTTGCTCAACTCCAAACTCTTCATTTATGCTCTCTTCTTGTTGTTCATGTCAAAACATTCATTGTCTAAAACTGTTGTAACTGTCCATACAAATTTCCTATCTTTTCTTGCTTGCTTGACTTACACACCTCCCCAAGTTGATTGTACTCAGCGCCCATGCTTCCATTAACTATGGGATGTGACCTCTCACACCCACCCTCTTATATGCATTCAATGATTGACTTTAGGAACACTCAACAACAAAATAGAAGGCCCATATACCAATAGTAATTTTTAAGAAGTGGGTTGAGTTAAAAGACATGGGTAATCCCCCCTTGGACCCATCTTAGACATTCTCTTAGACCCTCTCATCTCTTGTGCATTAATCAACCTCCCATGTTTCTCCATATCCCCCAACAACTGGCATCACATTTTATTGTTACAACTTAAAAATACGATTTACATATACATCGCTTGGTTGTAGCTACACGTTATATCTACATTCAACATTAATTAAATTGAGGATTATAGCAAGAATGTCACCATAAACAATGTTTCAACCATTAAACACATCAAAGTGGCACCAGTTTTCACATGCATCTCCCCGCAATGATTTTTCCCACCACCAACGAAGTTGCAAATCCAATCTAGACAAGAATAAATAGTCAATGGCATTGAGCATTGAGGAACCGTGACCTCTCATAGTATTCAGATAATGACATTTGTTTACGCCATTTTCGATATAAAAACAAATGTGTCACTATCTTTCTCACTCCGACTAACGTTCTCACATGGTGAAAGAATATTAAAAAAAAAAACCACGAGCCGAACATCGCAAGAAAGTTAACATGTGCAGCCGCACAAAGTTGGACTCTGTAAATGAAACCGCCTATGGCAGTTTTGATAATTTCGTTATCCATTTTAACAGTTTTATGAAGAATGATAATGAGAATTTTTAATGGTATTTAACAGTCAAATTGACCCGTGAAGAAGAATTTGCGTGTCAATAGTTAAAAAAAGAATTGAAAACCATGCACCCACCAACAGCAACGACAAAATAGTTGATTGTTGATTCAGATTGAAAGACATGCGCACAATAATTCATTAAATGAACTTGCATTTTTTAACATTGCGACCTAATTTTTGTTGAACTTAATTATCGAATAGATTGAAATTGTAGATCTTGAAGCTCTAAAAACTTCAACTAAAAATTCCGATTAAGTCGAGATTTAATATTTACAATTTTAATAAACATTATTTTTCCTGCGATTCTGATGAAGAATAGATTTAATCTCAACGAACGAAAATGTTTGCCCGTTATGCTCTGCTTATGCTGATAACTCACATTGCACGATAAGAGTTATCATTGCATGATAACACGACCACATTTTTTCACCACCTTTCACTGCACATAAATATATATTTTTTTAAATCATAAAATCGAGTACACAGTTTTTCACAGATTCAAAGTTCTAGGAAACCCATACATATATATTCCAAGTTATAAAGTTTAAAAACTCTCAATTCAATTCAATTCAATACATATATATATTCTATTCTATTCAATTCAGACACCCTTGTTAATATTATTAGAGTACTACCGAACTGGTTTTGAATTGTATTGATACATTTCTGCGTTTAACTTTTTCATTTCGTATGACATTGCATCTCAGGAGATAACATGAAGTTCGGTCTTCCAATGGCTTTCACGACCACCATGCTTTCATGGAGTGTTTTGGAGTTCGGAGAGGTCATGGGAGAAGACCTCGACCATGCTAAAGCTGCCATCCGTTGGGCTACAGATTACCTCCTTAAAGCCGCTGCACATCCCGGTGTTCTGTACGTGCAGGTAATATTATTATTCTTATAACATACACAATCAATCCATGGAGATTTGTATAAAAATGGCTCTTCGAATGAACTTTTGCTAAAATAGAACAGACTGCAATCGGCAGCATCGTAGCCGCTAGTCTTTGCCATGACGTTCCAGTCATCAACAAGATCTCGTCGTTAGAAGATGATGTGTCGATGTTTTCCTCTGATAGGGCATCTGGACGATCAAGTGTTCTGTCAGACTCCTTCCACACATTGTAACAGTCGTGATCTCTGTCACGCGATCATTTGCGGGTGCATGCATGTGGCGAGTGACTGCAGACCGTAGCAGGTGCCTCCAAAATGATGACCCCAACTAGGGAAACAACTACCTCTTCTTCAAACTGTCCAACGTCTAACGTACACCTATTCTTCACCATGAGATTCCATCACTGCGCGCCGTATGTTTTCCGCGCGGGTATCTGTCAGAGTCTAAGTCCATGCCACGTCCGAGGAGACAAAAACGGGGCCGATTGATCATGCGTCTGGTCTCTTTTGTAATTTGGATACTCGAAGCTTTCTCATGAGAGACCAGTTTCACCTTTTTAGGTTCATCACTTTCCTTTGAAGAACGACGTTCCCTTTTAGCTTCTTTTGTGCTCTGGCCAGAGCCCTGTGGACTTTCTCCATGGTTGGTTCACATTCCCTGAAGTGTTTCACATTCCTTTCCTCCAACACCCTCTGTGTTTCGCGCAGCTGTATGATCGTATCTTGCACTTCCTTGAGCTGCCTCTTTAGCCAAGTCGTGTTTCCCTCGCGACCTTGTGATGTTGATACTTCGAGGATCTTCGCTGCTAACTGTTGTCTCAACTCTCTATTTTCTTGGTATAGCTCAGCAATAGCGAGATGCGCTTGCTTCAACTGTTGCGACGACTCACGAACATCTGCACTTTCGATGTCTGTCCTCCTCCTTCTACCCCAGCTTTCTCGACTTGTGCCTTCGACGGGCTCAAGCCGAATAACACGCATGAGTAACTCTTCGACAGCTGAATTTGTGCACAGCTTGCTCGGGAATCGGGTCTCTCTGGCCTCCTTGTTTTTCCTTGGCATGCCCCTTCTCCAGGGTATTTGTTGTTGGGAAGACAGGGCTTCCAACGTCCTTCCTTCCTCCGCAGCCCTTCCTGCTCAGACTCTGTGCGACGTGGTGTTACCCTTTCCGCGGGTAGAGAGAAATCTCCTTTTGGATCCTTGGGGATGTTTGCTGCAAGTAGACACAAATCCCAGTTATTTCCCAGTGGCCTTAAATTCTCCACTAGCAACAATTTAATCAGAGCAACGTGTGATATTTTCCTCTTCGACTGATATGTTTCAGCTTGGGCGTTGTGCACCATTTCTCGAAGACTTTGGTGTAAGAAAAAATGAAGATTTAACGGTCTCCTCCTTGTGAAGTGCATCAACAATCTAATTTAGTGCAGATATATTCTATTAAACCTTCCTTCACAGGTGAAATATTTCTTAATCACCTCCATGATTTTCTGAAAGGGCCCCTGGAAATATCTACTTGGAATGCATGTTTCGACCTTCCCACCTAAGCAGTTTCGCTTGATGAAGTCTTCGTAACACTGCGTGTCCAAAGGCATGCCTTTAAACCACCTTTCACTGCACGAAGGGATCTTTGTCGTGGCCGACACAGTTTCCTCTGTCACTTGGTAAGCAACTCCTGCAATTACCGTGCGGGACTCGTCGAACTTGAGTGTGAACTGCTCCGCTAGTTTCGTGTTGAAGCCTTGGATTTTTCTACAAAAGGCCATGCATCCGACCTGCTCAAAAGATGCCCTAACCTCCAAATATTCATTGACCAATGTCAAGCTTTGAGGCTCGGGCCCAACATTCCTGCCACTTCACGCACCTTTTCTTATGCTCTGGGATGTCTTCATGGTGAAACACATATCGGTTTTGCGTGAGATGGATTTTTTGCGGACCAAAGGCGGTAATCTCAATTGACCTGGGCTTGTGAGAAGAATTACAGATGAAGCGTAAACTTGAGTGATGACCAAAATGCATGTAGAGCACTCAGAATTTATAATCGGGTCGGTGAGATATGGGAACATGCCGGGGGACACTGAATTCATGGCGATTGGATGTTTCAGAGCGAGCTTGGAGATTTTTGCAGTGCATCCACGCGACGGGTACACTTCGCAGTGTGTGAAGTACAACTGATAAGAGCTGCAGGGCATATGTGATACGAGTGTCATGATTTTTCATTCTCTCTGGCTTCATAATGCGCTGATGATGGTCACTTCGTGCGCCAAAGCGACTTCTATTTAACCACTTGCCTTGACTTCAGGCATGTAAGACCTTCTCTTCTGATAGGACCTGACTCTTTGGGAAAAGACCTTTACCCCTTACACATGTTTTGGTTTTGACATCCCTTCCTGACTCCAAGGGCCAACCGGCCACTTGCTGACTTCGACCCATTTGCTCTTCGGTACTTGACCTCACATGCTTTGACACACAAACTCAGACTCGACTAAGACCGACTCTAACTGAAAAAAATGACGATGCTAACAAGGGGAATGCAATACCCCCAGTTTGACCCCATTTGTAAATGTATATCTACTTTTGTTTTATATAGAATGGTGAGCCAATATGTTTTTTTGGGTTGGAGTGCATGTTTATGTATGTTTTGGGCTAGATTCCATGTGTGATATTAGGTTGGAGAGCTTGTATGCTAAAAGGTCAATGAGCCTAGCATTGTGCATTGTAATAACACTCATATATATCAATAAAATGCATCACAGTTTCATACCAAGTTAGATAAAAGAGTGTGGGAGGCTAGGATTCCACGAGAGGGGAAGGGGGATAAGCCAAATATATTAAATTAATCATAAATATTATGTCATGATTTTATCATAATTTCCTAAGTGATGGGATGAGTTCTTGAGTGGTGAGAGAGTGGTTCTTTGACTGCCACTTGTAAAAATGGAAGCATGCATATATAAAGTTTGGGATTAGTGAGAAATCCATTCATTCCAATAATTCTGATCATTGTGCTTTTCTATTTTGGTTTGGGTATGTTGGGTGTGAGCTTAGGTAAGCCATTGTAACCATGTTTCTTGTGAACCTTGTGAATCCTACTTGAGATTGTGTTTCCAATTCTCCTTCGGTTTCCTTGGGGAAGGCTAGAGCCGTGGAGGGGGAATTGGGTGGGTAGGATTTCCCAATGTGTGAGGCTTGCAGGGTGCCTGGAGAATCCATTATTACAGTTGGAGTTCCTGGATCCATATCTCTGAGACGTCCTGGCCAACCTGTGCTTGAGCCTTAGAAGGCAAGTGACACAACTTGATGGATTGTGGTGCAGAGAAGGGGGTACACTTCCTTGGGTTATGCAGGATGAGGAAAATGAGAGAATGTTAGTTGGAATTTTTGTATGAGTTTGGTATCTTGGCTTAGACGCCATTTGTGTTTTTGTGAGACCTAGTCGACTTAGGTATGCTTTGCCCTGTTGGAAAAATTGTGAGCAAAGAAACAACCTTCTAGTAGATTTAACTATTTTTCTAGGGCATCTACATCTATCTAACCATCAAATACGGGAATATCAAAGTTAACTTGTACCTTTAAGGGAGAATTTCCTCCAAAGCGAACTTGTACCCTGATTTTGATCCCCATATATGTAATGTAATGTAAATATGCGAATTAGGCCATGAGATGAATAGTATGGTCGAGGGCCAAGTAATGTAAATAATGTACATTAAATTTATTAATAAAAATACATCGATGGTTGTGAGACGAGAGGGACTAAAATGATGGTGGGATATGACTCCATGAGAGAGGAATGAGAGGGGCATAAGGGGGGAGGGGAATCTTGGAAATAACATATCTTATTGTAACCCCATATTGATGTCCAAGTATATATCCCCCCATATTTGTATCTGAGTATATAGTGCACTGAGGACAATGAAAAAATAAGGGAGAGGGGAATGTAATACCCCCATCTTGACCTGAGTTGTAAATGTATATGTACACTTGTTTTATATAGAATGGTGAGCCAATATGTTTTTTTGGGTTGGAGTGCATGTTTATGTATGTTTTGGGCTAGAGTGCATGTGTGATATTAGGTTGGAGAGATTGTATGCTAAAAGGTCAGTGAGCCTAGCATTGGGCATTGTAATAACAACCATATATATCAATAAAATGCATCACATTTTCATACGAAGTCACATAAAAGAGTGTGAGGGGATAGAATTCCATGAGAGGGGAAGGGGGATAAGGGATTAAGGAAAGGGGATAAGCCAAATATATTAAATTAATCCTAAATCCTAAATCTTATGTCATAATTTTATCCTAAGTTCCTAAGTGATGGGATGAGTTCCCGAGTGGTGGGAGAGTGGTTCTTTGACCGCCACTTGTAAAAAATGAGGCATGCATATATAAAGTTTGGGATAAGTGAGAAATCCATTCATTCCAATTATTCTGATCATTGTGCTTTGCTATTTTGGTTTGGGTATGTTGGGTGTGAGCTTAGGGAAGCCATTGTAACCATGTTTCTTATGAACTTTGTGAATCCTACCTAGGATTATGTTGCCAATTATCCTTGGGTTGCCTTGGGGAATCCAATTTCCCAATGTGTGAGGCTTGAAAGGTGCCTGGGGAATCCATTATTACAGTTGGAGTTCCTGGATCCATAGCTCTGAGACTTCCTGGCCAACCTGTGCTTGAGCCCTGGAAGGGTAGTGGGACAACTTGAGGGATTTTGGTGTAGAGAAGGGGGTACACTTCCTTGGGTTATGCAGGATGAGGAAAATGAGAGAATGTTAGTTGGAATTGTTGTATGAGTTTGATACCTTGGCTTAGACGCCATTTGTGTTTTTGTGAGACCTAGTTGGCTTAGGTATCCTTTTCCCTATTGGAGTCATAGCCCCAACTCGGGGGTGCCTATTATTGAGAAAGATAAAACATTAGTGTTTATGGGTGGATGGAATTTCTGAGGTCTCCAGCCATTTGGTCATTTTATAAAAAGACAAGTGGTCTTATTATATGATTTTATGTTGTGTATAGTATGTTTTTTTATATGTTGAATTCTATTATGCTATGCATGTGTGTGTGTGTGTGTGTGTGTGTGTGTGTGTGTTACGCATACTTTATGCATGAGACCTCATATTATTTCGACTACATAAGGTTATCATATGCATGACATATAATTACAATTGGTATCAAAGCCATGTGGGGCATAATTGTTCATGGTATCAGAGTATTTATGAGCAAGGTTAAAGAATTTTAAAAATACAGTATATACATAGGTTGAATTGCAGTGACATATGCCCATAAGTGAGTATGGGATGTGTGTGTGGTTTTAAATTTAAACTAAGAGCACTATTATGTATTTATATTTACTTAATATTTTGTAAATTTTTTGAAGTGTCACATGTGATCTCCATCTTGAGCATAGAAGGAATTATACATATCCCTCAAATTGGGAGATGTGTAATATCTATATGATTAATGAAATAAATGCACCCAATTATTTTTAATATATCATTACTGAAATCAATGCAACTACTTGATAGTTCTTAGACATATTTCACACATAACATATATTTTATTGGTGTTAAGATCAATGGATTATATTGTCACTAAAATCAATGCATTGGAACCATTTTCTCTTTCTTTATAAAAAAACACATTCTTAAAACTTGGATGTTATTTTTTCATCTATGACTTCTTGCAAAAAAAATTACAATTACCCAAATAAACAATGGCTTATTTATTATTATTTTTTTTTATCTATTTCAATCATGTGACTTGTTCAACCAAAACAATAGAAATATCATTAAATTTCCAATGATCTGCCTAATCACTATTTCCAATGGATTAATCATAATTACGAAAAGTGTCTATATTTCATAATTACAATTACTCATGCAATTTAGAAGAAAAAATAGAATTCTCAATGCAAGGTTAAGTGGTTGGATTACAAATTTTGTTATTTTAACTTAGCAGACTAATTTATACGAAGTAGGTTCCTTATCTGGATTATGATTGATAAGATGTGGTTATGAGTGAATTCAAATATATTTAATGCAATGATGTAATTATTCACTTTTATATAACTCACTCTCATGTTTTGCGTGATTTTTTGATTTGTCGATTTTTACCATTAAGGGTGTCATAATTACAATTTCTAATCGAGGAGTCATTTTCTCTAAAGTTGTTTGTATTTCACAATTACAATTCCCAATGCAAAACAATTAAAGAATTACAATTCCCAATGCAACGTTAAGTGGCTATATTACAGTTTTAATCATTTGAACTTAGCATACTAATTTATACCAAGTAGGTTTATTCTTTGTGTTGGAACACATATATATTTCTAAACTTTAGACTTTAAATAGATTTCTTTCCCTTTTAAAATAAAAACAACACGTGCTTGATTCTCACCGTCGATGAAGTCCTCCATCTAATCAAACGATCATAATCTCTTAGGAGTTTTGAAGCCGCCTACTCTTTAAAGAGTCAAATCACTAAAGAATACTTTGGAGTTTCGAGTTTCAGAGTTTCGTACATCAGACATATCAACATGCGTCACCTTCAAAGTTCTGATACGCGAAAAGCGTTCGACAGATCCTAGTCACCATATACACGTATGCCTTCCTAAACTTTAACACGTCACTGTGGGAAGTATCCCTTTAGGAAAACGACAAAAGATCTAACTTGCAAATCTACGAAACACGAAGTCCCAAAATATTAAACCTTGGTTAAATAAAATAATCTCAATTAAAGGAAATTAATAGCATCACACACTTAGAGTTCGGATATTCACCATCCTTCGCATTCTAAATTCACGAAAAATGAACTCTCGAAATGACTTAAGCGCTAAGCAGAGTTAATTAAATAATAAAGACAATTAGTGAATAATTAATCACTTCATGGTTTAGAGCTTCAAAAATCATATATCAAGCTGTTATCGGATACCCCGAGGTCCGAAGGCCCGAAAAGGGTTAAGGTTAAACTTGATTAATTAACAGGTTAAACACTATTATCTCATGTTAATTTTTCATTGAATCGTAGTTCGAGTAAATTCAAATTTCATCTATGCTTTTCCCAATTATGAACCACCAACCATTAATGGCATTAATAGTTGATCTAAGGCAAATTATTTCAGATAAGATCTCGGAACACCGCCCAAATCTTTTCATTAAGGAAAGTTAACACACTGAAAATATATGCAAATTGATGCACTTAAGGTGAAAAAGATATTGCATTATGAATTCCATTCGCATTTTTCACAGAGCAAGCTTAGCAAGATAAGAAGTTTTGGGCATTTTCTATGACACGTAACATAGTTTTGAGTTTACTACTATCACGACTCCATGGAAAATGGTTAAAGCGACTGGCGAGAGCTCGAGCCAGAACACAGATATCCTCTCAGACACATCATCGAGAGTTGTGGAGACCATAAAAACTTGGACGCAGATATGCGATATCCTACAATATGAGTTGAGCAACTGTCTGAAAGAGTTAGATTATGAGGGGACCGAAACTCAGGCGATGAAGCTCAAATACGTAACCCAATCAGAGTTGCATAGAATAGCCACACGACCGAGGCTCATGTTGTATAATGACATGATAGACTGGGCCCTGGAGAATGTTGACGTCTTGACCAGGACCATCCACAATTCACAAAAGGTTGTTGTTTGATATTTTCGACCAGAACACATACATGTGATGTACAAATTGTCTCCAACATTCAAGCACAGTTATAATGCCGCTTTCTTAAAGGAGTTCGATGAAGAAAAGTGCCCACAAGGTGTAAAGAATTTCATTGAGATGCAAGTGAAACGTTTCAAATTTCACATATTGTAATATTTACTGTTTTTTGAAATTAGGAGAATTCCAACCACTTAGGGTTGAGAACTTTTTTGTATAAATACATATTTCGAAGACTTAACACATCCTGCTTCTTGCCTAATGTAATAGAGAAAATATCCTTTTGTGAGAATTAATACAAGTGTAGACTGAGATTCCAACCTTTGTGTAGTTTGAGTTATGTGTTTCTCTTGTATTTCATAATTCTATCTTTCTTTATGTCATTCCTTGATAAGTGAGTGGTTGCAATTTAGTACTAGTACTACTGTAGTTACATTTTAACGGTTGTTTGATAAGCAAGAAATTTTTCCTCTGTATTTGCTATCAATAAATACAAGACCTGTGAGCTACTTGGATAGTTGTATCTTATATCCTTTCAAGGGTGCATTCTTTATTTTCTTCTACTATGAGAAAGGTAAGATTCATCGTGTATTGATGTCTCCTTTTGTTTAACAATTTTGTAAAATTTCTCCCATATCATTTGATTTTATAAATCGACTCAGATGAAAAAAGACAAACTCTATTATGTTCTGTTCTGTCATTAATTTCATTTGAGGATTAATTCTTATATAACTAACGGAAGGAAAAGCACCTTTCAAAACATCCCTTTATATTCCTGATGCCTTGACATTACTCTTTGAGCCTTAAGTGTAATCCAGGAACAACACTTTGGATAATGATTGATAAGTTGTGGTTATGAATGTGTTTTTTGCATGTTTATACATGTTGCAGAGGCATGGGTGATTTTTGTATATAAGCTAAGGTAAAGGACATATATCCACCTCGTAGCTTAGAGCATGGAATATGACTATAGATAATCTAGTTCCTATTTGTCGATACCATATGTTCTATATTGTTGAATTTTCCACTCATTAGGACCTAGATATAACATTTCCTAATGAGATTCAAATGCCAATTAAGACTGACCCGATCAACAAGAGTTTCATTTCTAATGAGATTCAAATTCCAATCAAGACCAAACTAAACAAAAAAAGTCTCAAAATTTTGTTGATATTTGATACCTATAGACTCTTTCTAAATAAAAGAAGAGATATCAAGATGAATTTAGACTACTTTTAATTTAAAATTATACCTCTTAAATGTTGTCAAGGTGGAGATTGTTGGGATTTGGTGACAAAGAATTCTTCCAAGGATGGATTTGGATCCTATTATTCTGCATTGGTTGCAACTAAAATAGACCAAGTTAGAATATGGATAGGAGTGCATTTAATAATCAGTTTCTTGTGTAAATGTATATAAATTCATGTAAGCCTGTAGAGGAAGATACGACAGAGTGAGAGGAATGAGAGAAGTTGAAAGTCTATTGTAATCTCCATGATCTGAATAATAAGACAACTGATGCCTATTATAGCCCAACATTTGGGTGAACCACGTGAAATCCCTGTGTTTCTTATTTGTGTGATTGTTAATTATCATATGTGAATTGTGTTTACCGCATTTGCAATTACAACAAGTGGTATCAGAGCTGGTTAGAGGAGAGATGTCGAGGGCGTCAAATTTTGGAGGAGAAATAACATATGTGTGAGGTGTGTCAATTTCCACATCGTTGCAGGGGTCTCATCTTGGAATGTGTGACTTCCTATTAACCAAACTTTTGTTTCACGAACATTCCTTAGATCATCACACCCTAGCTGTATCGAGAGGGGCGACGAACACCTGAGATAGCCACACCCTAGAAGTATCGAGATATGCGATGGTCCTTTGAAGCACGTCGTAGGGAAGGTGCATCGGGAGGTGCGGCAAATCCCTAAAAATTTGCATGTTAAAAATCAAAGTTTTTTGCGGTGAAAGTATGACAGGTTGATTTTTTTTTTTTAAGTTGAGGTGAATGTTCTCGTGAGATGAAAGTATGAAAGGTATGAAAGGTTTTCGTGAAGGTGAATGCTTATAAAAGGTTTTTTATGGAGTGAAAAATTTAAGGTATAAAGTAAATTAAAAAGTTTTTTATGGGATATATAAATTTTTATTATTTTAAACCTTTTGTGGTTATAAGTTAACCTTATTTATTAAGGACCCACATTTTTCATCCATTGGTTAAAGAGACAAGTATTATAAGTTGTGATTTAGGCATTAGGAGATTTTGTTCTAATGGCTAAGATGCAGAGTTCGAAGTTTGAAGTTGAAAAGTTCAGTGGTAAAAGCAACTTTGAGCTCTGGAAGCTGAAGATGCGGGATTTACTAGTGCAACAAGGGTTGCAAAAAGCATTGGCAGGAAAGTCAAAGAAACCAACAACCATGATGAATGAGGAATGAGAAGATCTAGATGCAAAAGCTCTTAGTACCATTCATTTATGTTTGGCAGATGATGTTCTATTTAATATCGTAGGAGAGGATACAACATCAGGCTTATGGAGCAAGTTGGAAAGTCTATATATGACGAAATCCTTGACGAGCAGGATCTACTTGAAGAGACAGTTGTACAATTTGTGGATGAAAGAAGGTACACAAGTTGCTGACCATTTAAATACCTTCAATACCCTTATAGTTCAATTGACTAGTATGGAGGTTAAATTTGAAGATGAAGATAAGGCTATTACACTATTGTGTTCATTGCCTGAGTCTTGGGATAATCTAGTCACCTCTATTAGCTTTAACTCAATAGCTGTTTTAGATTATGACTCTGTTGTGGGAGCTTTGTTGGCTGAGGAGATGAGGAGAAAATCTATTCAAGAAACCTCAACTTAAGAGGTGATGCTAGTTAGAGGTCGAACTAAAGAGCATATTGAGAGAAGTTTTTCTTGATCTAAGCCAAGACACAAAAAGGGTAAAGAAAAATGTTGGTACTGTGGCAAACTAGGACATCTTAAGAAAGATTGTCGCAAAAGAAAGGAATCTGAGGAAAACTCTACAAAGGAAGCAAATTTGGTTGTAACAAATTCAGGTACGAATGATCAAGTTTTATCCATTTCTAGTAATTTACAATATCAAGGAGAATGGCAGTTAGATTCAGGTGCCTCCCACCACATGTGCTCACATAGAAATTGGTTCATTTCTTACCAATCTGTTTATGAGGGTCTAGTGTTTATGGGAAATGGTATTCCTTGTAAAACTGTTGGGTTTGGAACAACCAAAAGGGTTGATTCAAGATCACAATGATAAAGTTGTTTGCATGCTAGATAATTCATTGTATGGCCTATTGGTACCCGGGCAAATATACAAGAGGTTTGAATCCTTCATAGTGAGTTAGAATTTTTCAAAGGGTAGGAATGACTATACAGTTTACAATACATTCACAATCTTGATGTTATTTGTTGATGATATGCTCAATGCAAGCTGAAGCATGGATAAAATCAGTAAAAAAATGACTCAGGTGGACAAGACAATTCATATGAGGGATCAAGGAGCAACAAAACAAATTATGGGCATAGAAGTACACAAAGATGGTAATGGTAAGCTATGGTTGGAGTTCAATATGAACATTGTAAAACCAATTTTTATTCCTCTTGCTTTCTATTATAAGTTTTCTTCAAGCATAGGTCCTGTCTATAAAGAAGAAAAGGTTATGTCTCATGTCAGTTTAGTAGGAGGTCTGTTGTATGTGATGAAATGGTTAAGACCAGATGTTTCACATGCTAATGATATTGTCAGATACGTGACAGATTCAAGTGTTGCAGTGAAATGGGTGCTTCAGCGTTTGAGAAGAACAAATGTCACCTATAATGGTTACACTGAGATGGTCTGTGATAATTGTAATGTATATTGTAATACATGTGTCTTGGATAGAAGGAGATCTATCACTAAATATGTCTCATAACACAGTTGTGGAAGACATGTTGAAGGTGGAGTGACCCCTCAAGAAATCCAAACTCGTGCAAGTCACAAAGGCGAGATCATGAAACCGGTTTTATTCGAGAAGTTGCAGTGGTGCTTGGCTTCTCTTGGCTTGTACAAAAGGTGATGAACAAAAGGAAGGAGCAAGGTATCAGGTTAATTGTTGTCAAGGTGGAGATTTTTGGGATTTGGTGACAACAAATTCTTCCAAGGATGGATTTGGATCCTATTATTCTGTTGGTTGCAACTAAAATAGACCAAGTTAGAATATGGATAGGAGTGCATTTAATAATTAGTTTCTTGTGTGAATGTATATAAATTCATGTAAGCTCGTAGAGGCAGATACAACAGAGTGAGAGGAATGAGAGAACTTGCAAGTCTGTTGTAATCTCCATGATCTAAATAATAAGACAATTGATGCCTATGCTTGGTGGATGTAGCCCAACGTTTCGGTGAACCACGTGAAATCCTTATGTTTCTTATTTGTGTGATTGTTAATTATCATATGTGAATTGTGTTTTCCGCATTTGCAATTATAACATTAAATACTTTCAAAGGTAAGTAACAATGTTATTTGTTGGTTCTAGATTTTACTTAATAACACTACTTGATTTACTAGTGTTTTCAATTATATAACAATGAATCAAACATTTTAGATATTTATGCTTTCAATTATATAATACATAATCAAGAATTTTAGACATTTGTAATGTAGGTGGTTAAAATGAATGCGGAAAATAAAGTAGGTCATACTATCTCTACATATCGTGCACGTCTCAAGAAAAAGCTAGGGCGACCTTGGAAAACAAATCCTTTAAGTCTCAGCTAGAGTGTCGATATTGCACCAAATCGATTAATTTCAAAAGGGGAAATACTCAACATAACAGATTCTACAATGTATTTGATTACTTCTAAGGATCATTTATAGGATAGACATTTCATGGTGTAGTGAATGGTTCATTTGATGTTGGCTTTTCAATGAGTGTTATAGAGGGAAACACTGATAGAGTCCCATTAAGAATTTTATAATATGGAATCAATAATTTTAGACATTTGTAATGTAGGTGGTTAAAATGAATGAGGAAAATGAAGTATGTCATACTCTCTCTACATATCGTACACGTCTTGAGAAAAACCCAAACACCAAATCGATTGTCGATATTGCACCAAATCGATTGTCAATATTGCACCAAATCGATTAATTTAAAAAGGGGGAAATACCCAACATAATAGATTCTACAATGTCTTCGGTTATTTCTAAGGATCGTTTATAGACTAGGCATTTCATGGTGTAATGAATGATTCATTTGATGTTGGCTTTTCAACGAGTGTTATAGTGGGCAACACTGATAGAGTCCCATAAGGTTTCGTATATATGGAAGGGTTATCCCTGCCGAAGTCTAATACAAATTCCATTGCACTCAATGTCAAAATAATAAGAAAATATGAGACCATAGTTCTTCTCTCCAAACATCCTCCATGTAAACAAAGGGCTAAAACAATGGCCATGCAATCAACTCCAACTTCTTTGTTTCCATCTTCGGTGTTTATTGTGGATACTGATGTAATCACATCAATTTATATACACAATGATCCCATCATTTATCCACAACAACCAACTAATCCCATCCATGCTAAACTTATCTCTCCTATAGCACATCCATTGTCAACAACATGAATTCTCTAGGATGTTGTCCATTTGAGTTTGTGAGTGCTCCAATGCATTTCCCGTCTAATATTTTCAATGATGATGATGATCGTATTGATGATGAACATCATTATGAATTATCAACAATTCCAACAATTTATGTGTGATAAAATTGATTGGATATGCCTAGAAAAGAGAAACGTTTGCATATGTTTAGATGTTGTCATATACATATGTGCAAAAAGAATATGTCAATGCAACCAAAGACATTTGTTTATTTATTTGATCTTCCAGTATAATACCCCACCTATATTTATGGGATATTAATTCCCCAATTTAAAATAATACTTGACATGTTGAAGAGATTGGTTCATGATGTAATTTGTAGCCACCAAAATTTATTTTTATATTACTATGTATTTCTTTAGTCTTTCATACAACCTAATTATAAAAGAGCTTAATATAATTGTATAAAAAATTATCTAAATTATTTTGATATCAATATTCATTTTTCTTATATCATTATCCAATTCTCTTAGTCTTTGAAGCAATCCAATTCTAAAAGAGTTTAATATAATCATATCAAATAAATATTTGATTTTTTTTTCATTATTTATTCTTAAGTTTTTTTTATACTTATTAAGAAGTCAATATGTTATTTGTGGAAATTAAACTTAGATAGAAAAGATAACAATTACTCCTCCAACTACCTAAATGAAATCTAATTGATATTCATTCATTTCATACTAAAAAAACTTCATGATAATTAAAAAAACTTAACAAACATTATTAAATTACAAACCCTACTTCATAATATCACAATACTTAACAAGATTAATACTTCCTTTCGTACTCATAAAACTTCATGTTATTTCAATAAAAACTTAAGAAAAGCTATTAAATTACAAATACAAACTCTACCTCTTAATATCACAACACTTAACAAGATTATTAACAAACATTATTAAATTACAAACTCTACCCGGTAATATCACAATACTTAACAAGATTATTACTACTGATATTATTAAAAATGGTTTTTAAGATTTTTATTGGAATATGTTGAAGAAAAACCTATAAAAATTAATTTGACAAAACTAAAAAAATTAAAGAACATAACTTTAGGTTATTAGAAAAATAATTTTTAAATTCTATATGGATTTAGATTTAGAAATTTTCCTGCTCACATATATGTGAGCAGGCTCACATATGCATGGAAAAACTATGTAAAACTTTGAGAGGGTGAAACTTTAAAAATAAAACAATTTTTAGATAGTCTAGATGTTCCATATGACTATGAAGTAAAGTTTGAAAGGAATAATTTAATCTTATATTAAAAAATATTATAATAATTTAATTATATTTTAAATTAATATAGGTCCACCAAAAATTAATAAAATAAATAAATAAATAAATAAAATCATTCCTTATAAAAAGTTGTAATTATTAACATATTAACCTAAAAATATAAAGTGTAAAAATTAAAATTAACTTAAAAACCTTAAAAATAAACATATGTAAAAATTAAAACTAACTATTTAAAAAACCATGAAGAAATCCATTATCCATAAAAGATCAAACTTTTCATCTTTGCACAACGTATTCATCCCATGAAGCGGAATCAATTTTTTTATTTTTTATTTTATAATATTTACCATTAATAAATAAATTATACTTTTAACAGAGTTTTGAATTCCGTAAAAGGAGTTAAAAAAGTCAATTTTGATTCCTAATGAATGCCTTCTGGGTAGCTTCCACAGAGTTGTCTACTCTTTCCAAGCAAACTAAGTCACATTAATATTTAGTTATGAGCAGTATTGATCATAATTACATGGAATAAGATAATTTGGAGTAAAGTATAATTTTAAATTATACTTTTAACAGAGTTTTGAATCCCGTAAAAGGAGTTATGGATTTTGATTGGGCCGATCGAAAGAGACGAAATTTACCGAGTACAATTCAATTTCCATTATTTCTATATATATTCTAAGATTTCACATACCATTTCGGCATTAGACCAAAATGGAGGGACGGATTAATGATGCAGAAAATTGCATGAGAAAGGCACTGGGCCTATTATACAGAGCGACCTGGACTTCTTCTCGGGAAGATGGCAGATTGTGACAATGTTGTCATGTAGAAAAGACAATGTACCATGCTAAGGTGTTCTTTACAAGTCATTTATGGTATGATTTCGTAAGAGATGGGATCTGGTCAATTATCATTGAATCCCCATTAATAGATACTAGTATATCCCCTGAAGTGGGAAAGGGAACACTTAGTGAATCAAGGGGATATGTTGTTCAAAGATAAGAGAGTTGTTTTTTTTTATGGTCTATAAATAACTAATAGATGATTCATTGAATAGGGTTCATGAATAATTAATTAAAAGGATCTTTAAGTGAGTTAACAGTGAATGAATGTATGGTGGGAGGATGTGACAGAGTATGTCATGAGATACTTATGAATCATCAAATCGGTGCCAAGGAAACAATAGTGGGGGTTTCTAATGGAGATATCACAATGTTCAAATAAAACACTACATGGCTAGCCCAAATGATACATGTGACAAGAACGATATAAATGAGATCAATAGTCCAAAATGGATGAGGAAATCATCAAGTCAACAATTTGCTAGTGGTGACGCATTGAATTTGCTTTCTATGTCCTTTCCTAAGTTATCTTTGTTCCATGGCCTAGGCATGAAGCATACTTCAAATAAATCATGTGTCCTAGGTAACATTCTATAGATTTATCATTTACTCTACACGCTAATATAGGAGCATGAAAAATGTTTGTTTGAATGCAAAGTTTCATTTGAATAAGTTTGTTTTCAAAATATAATTTAATTTGTTGAGTCTTGAGGTAAAAGTCACCTAATGAGTTCCCCACTATGTTTATCATCATGATGCGAGAGTGCCTTCCTATAGAATTCACATTGTATGCAATTAACTTTGCGATAGGTGAATGAGCCATTATACACAACATAGGTTGCTACTTATCATATTTGGCTATCTAGTTTTTAATCAAGATAGTTATTTTTCAAGAAGATAGAGATACTCTTCAATGGTAACCATGGTGGTTATTCTAGCTCTCCTTGCTTATATAGAAATCATATTTTTTTTTTTGCTTTCGAGCATGCATATCTAAATCAATTTTTAATTTAATATGCGCAACATTTTTTATTAACCTTTTGAATGGTGAGGCTGAAATCATAAATGTTGGGACGACCTTTTCATGAACATCAAGGTGACCTTATGAACTTTTGAGGTCTAACCTTCTCAATGTTGAGGAATCCTTATCAACATATGAGCCATACCTTCTTAACACCAAACATAACCTTCTTAAAATGTAGGACCAGCTTACTAATGGTATAATCAAATTTGAATAACGAAACAAAATCAACATAAGAAAAATTTCATTACAAAATATTATGAGATTATCTTTCCTATCAAGTCATGCGATTGATTCTAAAAAATCCAACATCAATATTCTCTTAAATTGTTGTAAAGTCTTTTCATGATTTCATTTAAAAATTTATATGTACTTGTTTAGATGATCGGATTGTCTAGACTCCATAACTTGTTCAAAAATCACTTTATTCATATTCAAATGATGCTTCAAAAAATCAACAAAAAACACTCTATTCATGTTTGAATGATGCCTCCAAAGTATCAAGACATATTAGGGATGTAAATAGTTTCACAAGTATGTGCTTTGTGTTTTGATTACATCGATAGGCATTCCTATTTTGGAAATATGATGGAGGGTGCAATATTAGACGGTGAGGATACATCCAATAGTTGTGTCTTCTTTTAATCTCCACCATCCAATAATTCACGTGTTCAACGATTAATTACAAAATTAGAGATGTTTGTATGGTTGGTGGGTGAAAAATCTCTAATTGATGGATGAGAGATGTCTGTATGGATGGTGATCCCCATAGACATTCACCATCCACTACTAATGTAGATGTGTCAGTTATATTATAGTTTAAAAACTCATTAAAATATAAATGAGAGAAAAACAACTAATGAATTTATTTTGATAAATGTGCACTATATTTAAAAGCAAACCCTTCCATCATAATCTGCAATGAAGAAGTGTGATATCCCAAAAATACTCTCACAAGCATTCAAAATTTCCCTCTCTCACGGTTTTTTAGGCAATCATCATTGGCCAAATAAAATGGGTACCATCTAATGCAATTGTCAGAAAATTTGTTTGACGAGTATTGCCATTTTCTAGAAACATAAAATAAATAAAAAATACATGCCACAACTCTCCAATAACTTTATTTGTAAATGGTCATACTAATTGAAACTATTCAAATTTTAATATTTTTAAGTGATGCTCAAGAATTCTAAAATCAATTTAGAGTAGAAAATGAACTTACATTTGTGGAAGTTGGTAAGTAGAGTTTCTATTTCAAAGTGAGCAACAAGTATTTGAGGTTGTCTGGCCATTATTAAAAGAAGAAAAAGGGCAAGAGCCAAGAAAGGGGGTTTCACCTTATTGGCCAATATCTTATCATGTTCATTCATAGAGGGGGTTTTAAAATTGTGAAATATAAAGTCAATATATTGTAGGTATTTTGGGGGGATGCCAGGTACATGGTGGTTTGTAGGTATTGGTGGGTATAAAAGGGGATATCTAATAAAAATAATGGATATGTAGTAAAAATAATGGTTTTTTAACTAGAAAGATGTATTGGGAGGGGGTTCAACAAAAGGATTTTGGCAGGTATTTATTAATATCTAGTGAAATTAGGGGTATTCTTTAATATCCCATGAATGTACGTGCTACGCCACAAGTTCACAAAGTGAATACCCCATGGAGCCAAGACCATTATTAAAAGAATAAAAATGATTGGATAGATTAGTTTTAGAAAATAGACACAATTGTTTCAGAAAGATTGAATATGTGAATCTCAAGTATGTCTTAGTGATCTTGAGCACATGACCCCAGTATCCATCATCAAGCTTGTATTTCTACATGATAGATGCTAGTGGTAGCGATTGACCAACTCCCATAAGTAATATCTAAAGATTTGAAAGCTAGAATGAAAAAACAAAGGAGAGGGAGAGGCTAGTTTGAATAAGGAAGTGATGGGACATGTACAAAATTTCAAATGTGTCGTACACATTGTTGGGTGCATTGCATATTGGTCCATTCAGAGGTTTTATTATTTATTGGGTATGTCCCTCCATTCTCTTTTACCACCATTGATCACAACCTTATGAAAGTAAAGGAAGAATCTCCCATCAAGTTTCCACTACATTAGTAAACATGGAGTATACAAAAACCACAAAGGGGAGGAACAAAGTGCTCCTTATGGAAACATAATAAAATAAATATAATTCTATCCATAAAAAAATTGCTGACTGACATCTTGAGTGTTATTGTAGCTTTTCCAGTGGTGCACCCAAGTCAAGTCCTTGCCTGCAGGTACTTAGATTCATGCACATATCATAATAAGGGGGAATTCATCAAAAGTGACTGAAAATCCTTCTATTTGGTATCGTCTATGATCGAAAACTCTCCACAGAGTATGTGAACCAATTTTAGCAACTAAAAGTTGAAATTTTTTAGGAGGAGGAGGTGGATGCATGGTTCATAGACAAAGATACATGTTCCCAAATAGATGCATACAAAGAAGAAAATTTGAAGTTGTAGAGTGAATAGTGCTTTGACAAAAAAACAACAGGAATTGATGAAGAACAGGTCAAGACAAAGGTGGATATCACCAAGGTAAATTGTTTAGTAAAATCAAGAAGTAATGAATTATAAGATTTGATTTCAAGAACTAATTATGTCAATAGGTTAAGGTTGCATCATGCTAAATTAAACTCCAATATAAAGTGGGCAAACTTGGGTAGGAAAAACAAGGAATATGTGTTTGTTTCTGATTCTGATTCAAAACTTGAAAATATGTTTAGGATTAACAAGGGTTTTGATGGATTTGACTATGATATTTTAAGGAGAAACAATGATCTTCTTATTAGAGGAAAGGGGAATTTTTTGCTTGGTGAGAGTGAGTATTCTATGCTAAGGGATGTAAATGCAAAGGTGGTATAGAACATGAGGGTGCACCCATCAAGTAGAGAAGTAGAGTGTGTGTTGAGAGATGAGCAATGTCATTGCTTTAGTGCACACTTATGTGTGCACTGACCTTCTTAACACTAGGGGGTTTGAGACCTAGGGTTCATCTTGAGCATGTACAAAAAAAAAACCTAAGCACCAACATATCAATCCTTGGCCGAGGCCGAGGAAGGTCTCACCCGAGATGTAGAGAGGATCACAAAGACCATAAGGTCTTGTGTCGGGGATAATGAATCAAACATAACTAATAGTACTGCAAAGGGAATCCATGCAACTCATATATGATAATATAACAAGGAATAAGAATTCAAACAATACACACATAGGTGTATCCATTCATAACAAACAAAAAATAAAACAAAAATGCGATATTTTTATTATTGAACGTATTCCATCATATTAGAGATATACATTTTGCTGAATAATTGAGTCGCACAGCATAAGATTTCATCTCATTACTATAAAAACAGTGGGAATACAATAGTATGCGCCTTGCGCTAAGCTTTAAGATTCAGATAGATAAAAGACGCAAGAGACTTCTCCTGTAACAACCCTAATTAACTATGTAATTATCATGAATGATAAATATTAATTTAATTAATTATTAAAATAACTTTATGGAGACTTTATTATAATATTATTAAAATTGGTAGATGAAGTAATTAATGGGAGGGATAAGGTGGTTGAGGAATTAATGGGGGATAAGGCAGTTGGAGAAATGGATTCGAGGAAGATAAGGGAGAGGGGAGAACTTGGGATAGGGCATCTTTGGTTTTTTGGAAGGTAAGAAAATTTGGGGGAAGAAGGAGGAAGAGATGAAAGAAGGGGTTGGAGTGAACTGTTTTGCTTGAGGACTCTCACAGGGGCACAGTTGTTGTTGGGAATTTTGGGCTTGGGGGCCAGGAAACCTCAAGGATTCCTGGAGCTAGGGAGCCAGAGAGGTTGTTCCTAGTTGACTAGGAGTTTAATACTCAGTTTGGGAAGGATCAACATCATCAACATCATCATCAACTAGAAAAGGGATAAATCAACTGAACTTCAGGTGAGGTAAATACCTTATGCATTTTCTGTTATCATTATATTGTTGTTATCATTATATTCAAGATGTTAATCATTATATTGTTGTTAATATATGT
>JASDQU010310092.1:90836-103756 GCA_032191745.1 Picea mariana | reverse complement strand
TCTGAACTCTCCACATATAGTTTCCCCCATATGCCTTCCATCACATGCTTGAGGTACATTGTTCCAATACTTCATATCAAGTGATAATGTCAATGTTTTGGGCATGAAAATGGCAATCATGGTTGAATTGGATTATGAATCATGATGCTTTGAATTTATACTTTTTGTCTTGTTTGACCTTGGTGGTCATCATTGTCTCCGAGTCAAGTGTTGTCACTCTTGGGAAAAGTCGTAATATCGAGCGACCTTAATAGGGACAATGTGTCCATATCCCAACCCATACATAACACACCCCATCTCTCTCCTCTCTATTATCCTATTTTTTGGGTTGGTTGTCATATGTCACCTATAAAGTTTCACACCACATAATCCTCATGAGAAAAAGGAGCTAGAATGCTTGAGGTTGATGTAGCTTTGTATAAAAAAATTGATATAGAAAGAGCAAAATCCATAATTCAAAATAGAAGGCAAAGAAACAAGAAAAACAAAGTCTAAAAAACCAAGAAAGAAAGTGAAGCATACCAAAAGCCTATGTAATGAATGCATACCAAGACTTAGCAAATGAAAATCAAAAGCCAAAAAATGTTGAATCAATACAAAAAAAAGGCAAATATGGGTTTGGAAAGACACAATGCCAAATAAAGGGTAACTCATTTCCTAAGCACTCGCTCATACAAAGGTGCTCATGAGGATGACTATCATACATAACCTTTCATGACCATGCCACCATCCATGAAGTAAACCCCAAACCATAACATATGCCATTACACATTCTCCTTGATGAATTTCTTGGGACATACTTCTTATCCTAGATACTGGCACACCTAATAGGCAGTAATAATGATCCTCCCATACCTAAACTTGGTAAATTGTATAACTTTGTATGCTAGTATGAAGTTTGAAGAGGATACTTAATGTGATCTATCTAATGGTTTTTTCATTAACATGATTCACTTTGTATGTTGTGTTTGAATTGTATGCCTTGCCTCTAGTTTTCATGTTGCATTGGACTACATGATCCCCTCCTTGGATGATGTATTGCACATAGCCACTTGTTGGATTGACACCTTGGTCCTTTGCAGGGCATTGAGGGGTTACTAGCACATTTCATGGAGATCATCCCCACCACTTGAGAGAGGTCATTCCACGCTTTTGGGAGGACATTGAGCCCTTTGATGACATGGCTCCTTTGACGAGACACCCTAGCACCCATGGGGTATGAGGTGTCCCCTTTTGATGATGGGACATTGCACTTTGATGATGATTTAATGCCTCTTGATGGGATGTTTCACCTTTTGATGGGACATGGGACCGTTTGATGAGATGTCATGCCTCTTGGGGGGTGATACACCACTTGGAGATGAAACATTGCACCTATTCATGGAAACATTTCACTTTTTGACTCCCTACACTTTATTTTTGAGTGAGTCGTCCACTTATTGATGCCACACATATGATCTTGAGAGCACATTTATGAGGGATGATATGATGTTTGAGCTAGTTTACTTCATCTTGGAGGCATCGTTAGGGGTCTTAGTGACATATCCACTCGTGTATCATGTATATTTTATGTCTTGTTTCCTTATCTTTAGTGTTTGTGAGAAGGGTGCTTGATCTCTCATATAAATAAGAGAAGCACTTCTTGTTGGATTTTCCTTATTTACAGAGCATTAGTGTTACTAGTGTTATTTTACTTCGTTACCATTAACATATATATCATGTACTGAGCAGTAGCAACATAAACAAGAGATAGAAAATAACACAAGAGATTTGTCCTGGGAAAATCCCAAATGGGGGAAAACTCAACAACCTTTCTTAGATTGATTTCGTTCACAAAGCAAGTCCAATCAGATAAACCCTAGCACAAGTGGTAGCTTAACTAGAAATACCATCCCAACTGCAGCAACAACACCATACAAAGGTAGTGCACCTTCTCAAGGAGTAATGCACAAGAGAGAGATACAAAAAGACTGAGCGATAATAAACTGTGCAATTGCAGTTACTGCATCACCTCCTCCAAACTTGCACCTTGCTTATGTGTAGCAGGGAGAGTGTGAGTGAGTGAACAAATGAGCTAAGGCGCCTCCTTATTTATAGTCTTCTTGTCCTTCTAGCTGGGTTGACTTCTCTTTTGGGAAGGTGTCTTTTCATTTTTTTTATTCTTCTGGGATGACTTCTCTTCTAGGGTATTTCAACATCTGTCTAATGGATCTCTTGATTCCAGAATCTTCTTAGCATCTAAGAAAGGTTCTCTAGGAGGGAAAGATCCTCTCGCAGCTACCAAAACATCAACACTCCCTCTTAGCTAGGGAGGCATATTTCATGATGTCTTCATCTAGTAGTCCACTGACTATGCAATCTACTAGCAGGCACATGACTTCTATAATGCCTTTGGTAGATCGAATCATTAGGAACAATCTTTGTGAACAAACGACAACACACACAACTACATCCAAACGATTTGGTAATCTCCATGACAATCAACTAATAACATACAACTACTACAATGCCATCCAATATATCACAACTGTTGCCAAGTAGTACACAACTATTGTCCAGTGACACATAGTCACTGCTAGTGGAACACATCCACTGTAGTAGCACACAACTATTGTCCGAAGGCACACAGCCTCCGCTAGTGGAACACATCCATTGAAGTAACACACAACTATTGTCTGGAGTCACACAACCTCTGCCAGTGGAGTACATCCATCGAAGTAACACACAACTATTGTCTGGAGTCACATAACCTCCGCCAGTGGAACACATCCACCGTAGTAGCACACAACTACTGTTCGAAGTCACACAACCTCCGCCAGTGGAACACATCCACTGTAGTAGCACACAATTACTGTCCGAAGTCACACAACCTTTGCCAGTGGAACACATCCACCATAGTAGCACACAACTATTGTCCGAAGTCACAACCTTCGCCACTGGAACACATCCACCGTAGTAGCACACATTTACTGTCTGAAGTCACACAACCTCCGCCAGTGGAACACATCCATCGTAGTAGCACACAACTATTGTCCAGAGATACACAGTGTCCATATTGTTATGAGTACGTGTGTGATGTTTCTTCTCTTAGCAGGTTTGACAGTGCATTACCTCCTCAGTCACCTCACGTGACTGATCTAGGGAACCCTTGGCCAAAGGGGTTAGCCGGCATGAGAAGAAACAACACACCTCCCTCTCAACGAGGGTGGAAATTTGGCAACACTCCAAACTTGTCCATGAAGTACTCATACTTCACTCTTGACAAGATCTTGGTGAGGATGTCCGCTATCTGCTTGTTCGTGGATATGTACTGGAGCTCCACAACTCCTCTTTGCACCATGTCCTAGATGTAATGATATTTGATTTCTATATGCTTAGACCTATCATGGAATACAAGGTTCTTGGTAAGCTTCATGCAACTTTGATTGTCACAATGTATTAAAGTTGGCTCTAATTCTAGATCAAATATCCTAGCTAGAAACTATTGGAGCCACACTGCTTCATGACTTCCCACACTTGTTGCGATATACTTTGCTTCTGATGCACTGAGTGCCACTAATGTATGCTTTCTGTTCAACCATGCGATCATGCTTGATCCCAGACTAAAACAACATTCGAAAGTACTCTTCCGATCCACAACACTCCCTACCCAGTCATAATATGTATATCCCTATAGCTTCACATCTCCACTTGAGACATATCTCAATCCATATCCAACTGTACCACAAAGGTACTTCAACATATGCTTTGATGCCATCCAATGTACCTGTCTAGGTTCAACCATGTGTTGACTCAAGGTATTCACTACAAAGCATATGTTTGGCCTGGTATTAACCATGTACATCAAGGATCCAATCAAATGTCTGTACATCGTGGGATCCACCAAATCTGAATATTTGTCACTCAAGAGATTTAGATTTATCGTCATAGGTGTGGTCATGGACTTGCACTCCATCATCTCGGATTTCTTCAGGATCTCAACAATATATTTTCCTTCGTTAAGGAAAATCTCATCTGATCTCTGCCACACATCCAATCCCAAGAAGTAATGCATCAAACCTAGATCCTTCATCTCGAACTCTAAAGCGAGCTACCTCTTACACTCATCAATGAGCTTCTCGCCCCCTGTTAGAAACAAGTCATCTACATATAGAACCAAGATCAATGGGTGTCCATCCTCAACCTTATAGTAAAGGTTAGGATCTGCCTCACTCTTGGTAAATCCCAAGCTCATCAAATATCCATCTATCCTGGCATACCATGCCTTGGGTGCTTGCTTCAGCCCGTACAAGGCCTTCTTCAATCTGCACACATGGGAATCATTCCCATGGATCACAAAGCTTTGTGGATGTTCTATGTACACTTATTCCTCTATTACACCATTCAAGAAAGCAGTCTTGACGTCCATCTGGTGTAATTTCCATCCCATTGCGGAAGCAATCACAATGACTGATCTAATGGAAGTGTATTTGGTTACAAGAGAAAAGGTTTCGTCATAGTCTTCTCCCTCTTTCTGAGATAACCCTCTAGCCACAAACCTTGCCTTGTACTTCTCTATGATACCGTCTGCAACATGCTTGGTCTTGTAGATCCATTTGGAAGACACAATTGACTTCTCTTATGGTCTCAGAACGACCTCCGATACATAATTCTTCATGATGGACTGATACTTCTCCATTAGGGCATCCTTCCATTTTGGCTTCTCATTAGATTCTTCAAAAGTGGAAGGTTCTGAATCAATGATGTTGCTCATTAGTGCCACATAGCTGGAAAACTTGTGTGGTCTCTTTCTCTCTCTAAAGGAGCATTTGGAAGCTGCATGTTCTTCGGCTTCCTGCAAGGTGTTATGAAGCCAAGCTGGTCTCCTCCCTGTAGTCACAACTTCTTTAGGTAGATATACAAGTCTTTCTGACTCTACTGTATCATTTTGAACTTCTGGGATGGTTTCTTCAGGTGTAGAATCCACAATGACTGCATCTTTGGGAGCTTCTTGCTCTATTTGGTCCTCATCTATGTGATATTCCCTTGATCTTCTGAAGGCTTCACCTTCGTCAAATGTTGCATCTCGAATGATATGGATCTGTCTCTTTCCTGGAATGTAAATTCTATAGGCCTTCGAAATCTCACTGCATCCAACAAAAGTGCCCTTCTTTCCTGAAGGTTCTAATTTCGTTCTATTTTCCTTGGGAACATGTATAAACACTGGACAACCAAAAATCCTCAAGTGATTGACTTCTGGCTTCTTTCCGGTGAACACTTGTTCATGTGTCTTGTTCCCCAATATCTTATGAGGGCTTCTGTTCTGCACGTATACAGTCATATTTGATGCTTCTGCCCATAAGTGCATGGGTAGGCCCTGATCATGTATCATCACTTTTGTTGTTTCTATGATCGATCTATTCTTTCTTTCTGCAACCCCATTCTGCTGGGGGTTGTAGGGAGTTGTAAGCTCCCTCTTAATCCCTGCTTCTTGGCAAAAGTATTTAAACTCATTTGAGATGTACTCACCTCCATTGTCAGATCTCAAAAATTTAATCTTCCTCTCAGAAAGATTCTCAACTAAATCCTTGAACTCTTGAAACTTGTAAAGGACTTCATCTTTTGCTTTCAAGAAGTAGATCCATGTCTTCCCGGAATAGTCCTCTATGAACAAAACATAGTATTAAAAGTTTCCAAGTGATGGCACTGTCATCTGTTCACATACATCAGAGTGTATGATGTCCAAAATACCTTTGGATCTTCTATCACTTCTTGTAAAGCTTCCCTTGACATTATTGCCAAGTACATAACCTTTGCATACAATGTCACGGTCTATCTAGATTTCTGGTAGACCTGTAACCATTTTTCTCAAAACTAGTAATGATCTATAGTTCAAGTGAGAAATCTGTCGATGCCATAGTGTTACACATTATTTTCATCATCCCTATGATCGTTAATGATGTAAACCTATCTGTTGCCTTCAGAGGGGTCAGTGGCCCGAGTTCCTAAAGAAGGAAGGCAGAAGAACTTTTCCTGAGAGTAAATGTTGGATTCTCTTTTGTGAAAACCTTATAAAAAGGGAAGTTCGCAGGTTGCTATATAGGCAGGATGCGAGAATGACCAATTATCGCAGGTTGCACTATAGCCAGGGTGCGAAAAGTTCGCAGGTTGCACTATAGATAGGGTGCGAGAATGCCAACACGTGGGAAAAACGAGCGTTTTCTCGAATCTTCTAGAAGGAGAAACTTCCATGGTGAGGTGGCATCCAAATGGTTTGGATCTTACTCGCTTTTATGATTTAGTGGGATCATCCTAACCTCCTCACCTTATCCTCTTCAACTTATAAAAGGAGAGGAGCTCTCATGGAGAAGGGGTTCTTTGGCTTGGAATTATTAGCTTGATTAGAGTGGCTTTTAGATTTGCTTTGTCAAGATAGATTGTGAGTAGCTATCAGATCTATGGTTTCAGAATCCTTGGAGCAAGAAGTGTGTGGGGAACGAAGGACAGTAGGAAGGGACCTTACGACATCAAGGCAATGGTTGTAATCTCTCTTTCACATTTAATATGATACAGTAATATGTTTCTTTCTCATAAAGTTAGATCTACTTTATTACATAACTCCTTGATCATATGTATAGATTAGCTATTGGATATATTATTTGCTTTCACTTTGGTTGGTTTGTGTTGTTTTGATCTTGACCGCACAAGAGCGCTGGAGCGAAGCAAGGAACAACAGAGACCAAGGAAGCGATTACAAGGTACATATCTTCTTCTCACTTCCAATTTAATTCAATAGTTAGATCTAGGGAAAGCGATATATTTTGTCTTGTTTTGTTCTAGATCCAGGTGGATCTAGGGAGATCGGTTTGTGTCCGCACTCACGGATTTATCCTGAAACACATAGTTCACTGGAACTAACACTATTGTCTACAAGGGCTTGTTCTTGGTGTCCCTTCAATTTATACAATCCTCCCTCTCGGACACCAATCACAGTGGCTTTATTTATGCTTGAATTCTTGGGCCATAGAAGGACTTGGCCATCCATAAAATCTACCCTAAAACCTTTATCTTCTAAAGATGAAATAGATAGAAGATTCTTCTTTAAACCTTGTACAAATAATATATCTTTAATTGAAAGAGGGTTATCTGATTCAAGTTGTAAGGAGGTTTCTCCAACGCCTTTGATTGCATGCTTGGAATCGTCTCCAAGAACTACTTGAAGTGAGGAGTCCCTTTCTATTAATTTTGATAGAGAGTTTCTAAATCTGGTCATATGCTTGGAAGCACCGCTATCTATGAGCCATGTATCGCCTCCTTGAATGATGGTTTCGGTGAGTGCTGAAATGAATACAAATTATTCATCTTTGGGTTTGTGTTCTTCAGCATTAGCTGCATGTACATGGTGCTTCTTCTTCTTTTCCTTCTCATGTTTGTGGGGACATTGTGCGACATAATGTCCCATCTTCCTACAATTGAAGCATTGAACCTTTGACATATCCCTCTTACTACGTGGCTTCTTAGACTTCCTTGGACTGCCTTCTTCTCTTTCCCTTCTCTTATTCACTTGTGCTGCAAGTACTTGATTTTCTTCATAATCTACCTTTTGTTTCTTGGACATCAATCTAGATTCCTCTTGAGAGATTCTCAACGACAAATGGGTCCCGAGAGGGAGGGAAACCATTTATCATAGTGGTTAGTAGTTCAACATCTTCTATTGGATCTCCAATGGTTGCTCACTGGTCTTTGATCTGTGAGATCCTTGTAAAGAAGTTGGCTATCGTCTCTGACTTGTTTGTTGTCACATTTCCGAGTTGATGCCATAGGGTAAGCTTTCGACTAGTGTTCTTTCTTTCATAGAGTCTAGTTAGGGAATCAAACATCTCCTTTGCATTCTTTAGTTCCGATACATTGGGTATCAAGTGATCCTTGATTGAGTCTGTCAAGATCCTCTTGGACTTGATTTCATTCTTCTTGAACTTTTCCTTTTCTTCTTTGTCTTCGGGTTCTGGAAGCATTTTTTGACGTGATCCAATAATTCATTCTCTTATAGAATGAGTTATATTCTATGCTTCTAGGATTTGAAGTTATCTGCTCCATCCAATCTATCCTCAACTCTCATATTGGTTGACATTTTTGCCGATAGAGACCCTAACACTGAAAAAACTCTATTTTTCAAACTTTACCAAATTGCATGTTGATGGTTTTAGGAGTTGCGTTAGGTTAGGGAAAACTGCTCTGTGAAGGAATTATTCCCAATTTCCTTGGGATAGTGCTCAACAAGCTTGACAAAGTATTGCAACTACAAGGTGCTCCAAAGTGTCGTTGTAGCGATCTTTCTTCCAGTGGTCAAACTGTTATGAAGGTAACCAACTCTGATACCATGTTGGATTTTCCTTATTTATAGAGCATTAATGTTACCAGTGTTCTTTTACTTCGTTACCATTAACATATATATCATGTACTAAGCAATAGCAACATAAACAAGAGACAAAAAGCACAAGAGATTTATCTTAGGAAAACCCCAAATGGGGGAAAAACCCAACAACCTTTCTTAGATAGATTCTGTTCACAAAGAAAGTCCAATCAGATAAACCCTAGCACAAGTGCTAGCTTAACCAGAAATACCATCCCAGTTGCACCAACAACACCATACAAAGGTAGCGCACTTCCTCAAGGAGTAGCGCACAAGAGAGAGATACCAAAAGACTGAGCAATAATAAACTATGCAACTACAATTACTGCGTCACCTCCTCCAAACTTGTGCCTTGCTTCTGTGTAGCTGGTAGAGTGTGAGTGAGTGAACAAATGAGCTAAGGCACCTCCTTATTTATAGTCTTCTTATCCTTTTATCTGGGCCGACTTCTCTTCTGGGAAGGTGTCTTTTCGTTATACTTTATTCTTCTGGGTCAACTTCTCTTCTAGGGTATTTCAACATTTGTCCAATGGATCTCTTACTTCCAAAATCTTCTCTACATCTAAGAAAGTTCATCTAGGAGGGAAAGATCTTCCTTCAACGACCAAAAAATCAACACTTCTCACTTGTAAATCGTTGCTACTTGTGGAGATTCATTACTACTTGTCTACTACAACTTTCTCTCTTATGAAAAATGCTATGGATGGCTAATTAAAGCAAATTTTTGGAGTAGATGCTTTGTGGATGCCTTTGCTACTTCATGGATGTTCATTGCTAGGGTTTTGATGGATGAAAGGTTTCTTGAATAAGTGATCTCTTAACTTGTGGTTTTGTTTATGAATGAATGTAAGTGCAATGTTGCTTCTCTAGTGTTGGTTGTGCATTCTCTTGGATATTTTCTTGAACAAACCCTTCTTGTTACAAAGATTGTCTTCAAGTATTTGTACAACAAATTGTAAGGCTAGATTGTGATAGTTAGAGTGCAATATTTCTAGCAAAGAACCATGCTTATTATTCTAAGACAAATCACATTGATGTTCAATATCACTTTGTGAAAGACATGGTTAAAGACGAGAAGGTGCTTCTTGAGAAGGTGGACATTTTGAAGAACATTGTAGTTTCATTAACAAAGTCTTTAAGTACCGAGAAGGTCTCTTGGTGTAGAGGAGCAATGGACATTGGTACCTTGAATGGTTGATTTTGTAATCCTCGAGCCCCCTATATTCAAACAAAACAACAAGTGAGAGAATGTTGGGTATGTGTTATATTCTTTGCACTATTTTTGGTCTATTTTTGGCCAACGGTTTTTGGTCCCATTGTAATATAATTCAAGTTAAGGCATCTAATCTGAGTTGATGGATTAGGGTTTTGGATGCCACACAATCATATATATTGTATTGTAAATGGTGAAGTTAATACAATGAGAGTTAGAGGTGCTCTATTTTAAAAGAACATGTGTGTGCATTACTATAATGTAAAGGTTTAAAATTTACAATCTCTACCTCCAATGTCACCAAAAGGGAACTTGCATGTCAATCTTTAACTTATACAGATCTTCAACTAGGACTATACTAGTGATATCTTGGATATCCAATCTATCTGAGGAATTAAGAGTCCTCTTGTGAGAAAACACTCTTCAATTCTTCCAATCCTCTTAGTCTTCTACATGGTCCATCCTCCATTAGTATTCATAGACTCGATTATAGACGATTGGGATTATGATATGACAAAGCAATGCGAAGAGGGCATAGAGTGGCTTGATATTGCAATTGTTTAAGGCTAAGGAGATTTATGGAAGAGAACCTCTTGTTTAGGGCTTGGGTCGAGAGAGGAAAAAAGGGTGGGAATACGAGGGGATCAAGATTGAGCACATAATATTCCTTGGGTTTCTCAGGTGTAGGGTTACAGTGAGGGAAATCACATATTAGACAATCTTGTGATTGACAAGCAATGCAAGCATTGATGAGGTTTAGATAATGGACGTTTTGATGGTAGAATCCATTGATGGTAAAAACCAAGACAAATGGTGGCAACTTGTGCTTTAGGTCCACTATGACACAAAACGTAGGGTTAGGTCTAAAGGAGTTACAATGATTTCCAAGGATTAGGAATTTACCAAACCATTAAGAAAATGATTCCATAGAATTTCTAAGATCGATATGCAATCCAAGAAATTTAATCCACAAATGGCAGTGGGCTTGAGAAATGTCATCAGGGTTAAAATTAAATCTCCAAGATTGCATGTAGGCCAACAAGCTGACACTATTCCATGTGCCATATTGAAAAGATACTTGGATCCCAAACCCCAATAAGAGTTGTTACCACAAAATTTAACACCTTAGTGCAAAGATTTCACAAGGCACCCAGACTAGTGGAACACCGAAAGATGTCACCATTGTCACCTGGGCAAAAAATTCATAGTTGTATCAAACTCTCAGAGAATCCAGTGTTTGACGAAATCCGTACAAGAGTAAAACTAGTTTTTAAATGAAATTTATACAACTCCAACACATTTCCACATATGATCAGATTGCAGATATTCTCACCAAACCCCTAGTAAAAGGGAAGTTTGTCTACTTCACAGAAAAACTAGGAGTGATGGAGAATACCTCCCTTGTTAAGAGGGGGTGTTGATTTTTGTAGCTTCGAGAGGTATTCCCACAAGAGGTTGTGGTGTCAGGCATGTGGGAATCTTCATTGGCACTAGATTAGCCTTTCGTTTAAGTGAAATCGGCCTTGGAATGAGGCTAGGGCCTCATGAGCAAGTTGATGGGCTTTATGGGTTTGTGTTGGGGTTTCACACCCACAAACAAGAATACAATATTCTAATTTAATGCCGAGTTTAGAAGGGGTTCCTAAACTCACTCATTAGACTCCTATATAAGGATAGGAGAGATTGTGACAAATGAAGTAGTGGCATTGTGACACTATGGAGATGGCATAAGTGAGTCTGTAATTGTGCCAAGGAGCATGGAAATTTTTGCACCTAGGCAAGTTGGCCTAGGGTTTCTAGTCATCTTATTTTGTGTTCTGAGAAGGGTTAAAACATTGCATGTGTGGATGATATAGGAATTTGCAGAAGGAAGAAATCGTATGAGTGTAGCAAATCGTACATAAGTGTTTGTACAAGTTTTTTGTGCATGTACGCGGGTTCCAGTGGGAACAATCACACACATACGTGAGTTGCAGTGGAACCAATAACATATGTACATGAGTTCCAGTAGGGACAGTCGCGTACGTTCGTACAGGAGCATGTCCATACAAGCTGATGTCAACAAACCATACATGTATTCTGTAGTAGATTTGTGGGAAGAGGAAATTTCCAAGGATTTGTTGAGGTTTGGTTTTCTGATTTTTTTGGTTATTTGGAGGATAAGTTTGCCCTCACATTTTGATAAGGTGGTATTTGATCTCAATGTGTTCGATCTATCGTGAAACATTGGATTCTCTGGGAGTTTGATACAACTCTGATTGTCACAGTGAATCACGGTAGACTCCAACTCTTGACCAAATAACCCAACAAGAAGCTTGCAAATCCAAATAGCCTCACAACTTTCCAAACTAGCTGCCATATACTTTGCCTCTGTTGAGCTGAGTGCCACACAAGTTTGTTTCCTGTTGTACCAAGAAACTATTGTAGATCCCAGGCCGAAGAAAACACTAGAAGTGATCTTCTTTTCAACTGCACTACCTGCCCAATCTGTGTTTGAATATCCATGCAACCTCACTCCACCACCTTTGACATACTTCAAACCAAATCCAACTATACTGCAAAGGTACCTGAGCACATGTTTTTTTGCTACCCAATGCACTTGCCTCGACTCAACCATGAACTAACTCAAGGTGTTGAGAACAAAACAAATTTTTGGTCTAATATTAGCCAAGGACATCAATGACCCAATCAATTTCTTGTACATTGTGGGATCCACCAAGTTTGAATCTGAATCCACCAACATATTCAAATCTGTGGGCATAGGTGTAGTCATGGACTTACAGTCCATCATCCTGAATCTCCTCAGTGTTTCAAATGCATACATCCCCTGTCTAAGGAAGATCTCTCTTGGCTTCTACCACACCACTAATCCCAAGAAGTAATGCATCAATCTAATGTCCTTCATCTCAAAATTTGAAGTCAATTCCTTCTTTCACTTGCTAATGAGCTTCTCAGCTCATGTGAGAAACAAATCATCAACATATAACACCAATATGAATGGATCATTACGAACCTCTAGGAGATATAAGTTAGGGTATGCATCACTTTTGGTGAAGCCTCAAGCTCTACAAATACTCATCAATCGTGGAGTACCATGCTCTAGGTGTATGCTTGAGTCCATACAAAGCCTTTTTCAACCTACACACTTGATATTTCTCCCATGTACCTCAAAGCCTTGAGTTTTCTCTATGTATGCCTCCTCCTCCATCACACCATTGAGAAATGTTGTCTTCACATCCCTCTGATGTATCTTCCTCTTCATAACAAAAGCAAAAAAAATAATCATCTTGATAGAAGTATACCTGGCCACTGGAG
>JASDQU010310092.1:42094-77042 GCA_032191745.1 Picea mariana | reverse complement strand
TTAAGCAACAATATAACCTTGGATGTATGAGCTTGATCCACAAAGAACCTAGGAGTGTAATCCCTTTTACTCCCTAGGGTTTGTGAAATAAACAAAGGTGAACTTGAAGGGTGTACACCCATGTAGTTCTCCAAACAATCTTGAAATTAATGACCTTTCACAAGCAAATAAATGGATCTTGGGGAGGGTGTATGTACTTATACTCCTCCAAGGGTTCACCCACTAACAATTATGGAAGAAGAAAGAATTAAATGAAGAATTTCCTTACCAATTCCAAATAGATGGAAGATTAAAACCCTAAGTGACCAAGAAAATTCCATCCATAAGCATGAGAAAAAGTCTCCAAGTGTATCACACCACTTTTATCCATCAATATCAATAAAAATCATAACAATAGCAAAAGAGAGATGAAATGCTCCAAGAGTAGTGAAAATTTCAGCTAAGTATCCTTCTCCTCAAGGGAGAGCCATGTCAAAATGAAATAGATATGTCCTATATTTATACAAAATGTTCTCATCATAGTTTGTCCACATAATTTTAGGGTAAACCACAAGATAGGGGTCAACAACCCTAATCTTGCCCCTTTACACAAATAATACTAAACAATTCAACTAAAATTTAAATTTCCACAAGGAAAACCCTAAATAGGTGACGTCAACCTTCTTTGAGGTCATGTTTTGACACTTGGGCTAAGTCATTGGGCTTGGAGAAGGGTGCGCTAGGCTTCCAAAATCCATGTTTCCTCAATCCTTTCTTTTTCGTCTTGTCTCAAGACCTCCTTCTTCCAAAAATGTTCCATGTGTCCTCATCACCACCTCAAGCCCCTCAAGCATGACGTTAATCCTCTTAAGGTGACATTTTAGTCCTCCAAAGAAAAACATTTGGCTCATGAGGGCATGGTGAGGTCATCCAAAGTGTCTTCTAGGCCTCCAAAGCATGTGGTCTTCATCGGGTATGTGAGACCTTGACATCTAGCCTATGGACTTGAATCCCCATGGAAGCCCAAGCTTGGCTTGTTCCTCCAAAACTATCCACCAAACAAGGACCTGCAAAATAGATGGGTACACCCTCCAAAGATCTCAAGTCAAAATATCAAGGCAAGTGAAAACCACATCTAATAAACAAGGAATATAAAAATGTGCATCAAAATGACCTCACCAAATTAAACAAATGCTCAAAGACCCTATACTTGACCAAGTTTAGGTGTGGGAGGGGTGTCATAGAAGTTCTATTGAGTAAACCAAAACCCTCAAGTAGGGAATGCTCCCAAGGGTTCTCTTTCAAGGTCATGTAGTGGATGATGAGGTGGATAGGGGTTTAGACTTCATAGGTCAATGAGTTTCATGACATACAAGGACTCGTATTGTCTTATTTATGAGTACCTTTGTAGAGGGTGTGTTGCACCTTCATTTTCAATGCATCCTTTTTCCAAGCTAATTCATTGCCTTTAAATTCTCTTAGGACGTTTCCAAGTTGAAGCGAAGATGGGGCTTCTACCTAGGCAATAACAATTGTTCCCACCTTGACTCTACCCTGGTCACATCATGCTTCCCCAAGTTGGGATCACGTGTGGGGATTCTACCTAAGCATTAATAACAATGCCCACACATGCCCCTCCCTGGTTGGCTTTTTTTATTAGTTATTATTTCATGGGTCCTATCAATTCTTTTGAGAGACATTTCATTTTCCTCGGGATCCCCGGGTGAGCATCTAGAAGGTTAATGGTTTGAATTTTATCTTTTTCTAGCCACAAGCCTCTAGGCCTTCAACCCCTTCTTCCCATGAAATGAGGCACATTCCCTTCTTGGGTCACTAAATCCAAAGATCCTATAAGAAGGAAATGTGACGAGCAGAAAGTGATAAGTATGATCGGAAATTGTACGGTGACCCCTCAAGGGACCCCCAGTTACACCCCTTCCCCAAAAGTTGGCCACTTACTAGGAAATCAATGACACTCACCAAGGTGAAACTGAGTAAAAGACATAATTTCCAAGCAGTTGTTCTATAATCAAAAACAATTTTAATACAACATGCTAAAATGCCTCAAATATTAGGGTGATTACCTGCCACAATAATTGACTTGTATTTCATGGAGCAATACCTATGTGCCTTCAAGGAGCTAGCTGGTGTGGTGGGTGCGCTAACGATGGATCCAAATTGTGGTGACAGAGCAAGCTTTCATATGTGCAAGTCGATAATGCTAGTCATGTGGTCTCTCAACACTCCATATCTGCAACCCGAGGGCCTCGGGACATCATCTCCTTACTTATCCCACAAAATGGGGATAATAGTATCCACTGCCTCTACCAAGAATTCCTATCCTAACCCGACACCATGTGAGCATGCTTCTTTCTTTTTCCATCAACATCCTATTCATCCTTTTTACAACCTCATTCTATTGATGTGTGTATGGAGTAGTTTTTTTCCTTGCTATATTGCACCACTTACAAAATTCTTCAAATTCATTCCCGCAAAAGTCTTCACCATTATCTATCCTAAACACCTTTAATTTTTTCTCTGTTTGATTCTCCACAAGAGCCTTAAACTCTTGAAAGTTACCAAAGACCTCAAATAGTTTTTGTAGGAAATAAATACATATATTCTTCAAGAAATTATCAATGAACGAGACATAGTACACGCATTTACATATTAATGGAACATGCACATGTCTAAACACATCACTGTGTACTAACTCTAAGATCATTTTTTTCTCCTGTAGCTTCAGATGAGAATTGTAACATCCATCTCTTGCGAGCACATGTTATTGACTTATTCTTTGAGGACACTTGCATGCAAGGGATCCAACTTTAGTATATGGTTGTTTGTTCACTTATGGATTCTTATGATGATGTTGATAGATTATGATGTTATGCTATTTGATATCTATGTATTGACAGATGCTATTGACAATTTTCCCTTGAGTGTGCAGGACACTTGACAGATTGAGGATGCCATTGGCATCAATGGACCTCCTTGGACTCCAGATCGAGTTAGGGAGTGAATTGTATTGGTTTGGGTATTTTATTTATGCATGTGTGACATATGATCGGGTATATTATGATGTTGTTTATGGATCAATGCCAATGTTTCATTGATGGATGCAGGTTGACGATTGCTTGCTAACCAAACTCACATAAGGAGTAAAGGGACCATGCACAACAACCATATATCGAGGGAGAAGTGTGGCAACAACCTTGTCACAACCTACTAGAACTCCTGCCATGGATCGGACTGTAGGTTAACGATTACCTAGTTCGAGAGATCCACGATGCCGTGAGGGAAGAATGAGACAGTCGTTCACGAAGATTCTAAGGGGCGTGCAATAAGGCAATGTCCTTATTCCTTAGAGGCCCTTAGTCTCTCACAATGTCAACTAAATGGAGTATTGACTCCAAGGGTTGGACAACTACCAAAACCAGTCAAAGGCGAGTGATACCCTTGGAGCATGTAGTGCATCTTGAAGGGCACGTCGCGTAATTGAAATTTGAATCAAAGGCGAGTGACACCCTTGGAGCACGAAGTGCGTCTTGAAGGGCACGTCACAGTATAAAAAATGAGTTAATGAATCTAGGTGGCCTAGAAAACTTGAGCGAATGTTGAACCTTAAAATCTCGAGCACTCATTGAATTAATTAATTAACTAAAGAATGAATTTATTAAGCATAATCCCCAAGGGTCTAGGCGTTTGCAACTAAATATTTAACTAAGCCTAAGTCTAAGTGAGTGAGAAGACTAAAAAAAATTTTTAAAATTAAATGACGAGGGGATGAAATAAATCAATATAAGAATCAATGAAAATAAAAATAAATCCTAAGGAGTGATTAATACACTTGTGAAAGTAAATATTAAATTAGAATTTAAATTGAGAAATGAATAAAGCATAAAGATGTGTAAGCATAGAAAGGCATCTAATCTAGTCTAACTGAATAACTTTCATAATTTAAACGCAACTCAGTTTTAGAAAGGCGACAGTCATTAAAGGGTAAATAAAGGGAACAAAGAGGCAACTATGAGTGATTTTAGGAGCGTTTTTAGGATGGGTGAGAGAAATTGAAATTTCATTTAATTAAATTGTGCATTTATTGGTGCAACTAAGGGAATGGATGACAAGTGTATGGGAGGAGTAGTTCCTAATTAATTAAAAAAAAATGAATTAAATGTGCAAATCACAAGTGGTAACTAAGAAAAATTCTATAAAAGAAATGGCTGAGAGGAGGAATGGGGGATGAATGGTATGAGTAAGGTTATGTTGCAAAAATTATGACTGGTTTTACTTGTGAGAGTTGGGATACCCAACTCAAGAGAGAGAGAGTGGTAGCTCTACCTTGCGAAGCGATCTGGGAGCTAGAGTATTTTGGTTGTGGTTGTGTGTGGCCCCTTTGCGGCTCAGGGGGCTGAGGGGGAAGAAGAGTACCCCTAGCGTTAGATGGGAGGTACCAGTGAGGTCTCAATGATTAGCAAGCAGAAGCGAGGATAAGCCCAAGTTTCAGTTGGAAAATACAAACAACAACCTACCTCTATCTACATCGTTATTGGTTATGGTATTTTATTAGTCGATTCTTTATTTTGTTAAAAATTAAACTGTATGAATTTATTTCGTTCATCTCCTGGGATCATTGCTTAATCTAATTCATTTTTCTCCCTGGAGAAACCCATGCTATGAATTTTAAATGGATTGATCATTGCTTAATCTAATTCATTTTTCTCCCTGAAGAAACCCATGCTATGAGTTTTAAATGGATTGATCATTGCTTAATCTAATTCGTTTTTCTCCCAGGCGAAACCCAAGATCTTAATTTAAATAGAATTGATCTGTGATTTGGCTTGGAATCTCACCCAACATTCCTTGTTATTTTTCTCTGTGTTTTTTCCAGATTACCCAATGATTTAATTTCCCTTGATCTACGATTTGGTTTGGACTATCACACAACATTTCCTTGTTATTCTTCTCTGCGTTTTTTCTAGATTACCCATCAATTTACTTTCCCTTGGATCTGCGAATTGGATTGGACTATCACCCTTATGGTTTCACTGTCTGTTAGCTTTTATCTCTGGCTTTTGCAAACATTTTTAAAATGCCATCACCACCATGAATTTGTTTTTGGTCTGTCAGCGAAAACCCTTTGGCTCTTTCCAAACGTTTTAAGCTTCTTCACCATCACGAATGGTTAATAGATACACAATAATTTATTACCTCTTCATTTTTATGGCACCTTCACACAGTAATTTATTACCTCTGTGTTTTTATGGCACCTTCACACAATAATTTATTACCTTTGCATTTTGATGGCACCTTCACACACCATTTATCTTGTACCCTCCGCATTTTTGGTTGGGAGGATTACAAGCACTGTGAACAATTCATTTCCCAACGAATTGTCTTTTATTCCCTGCGTTTTTGTGGAGAGCCTCGACTCCGTGCTATCCTTCTTTTCTCGACTAATTTATACAGTAAATCTATGTGTTTATTTACTTCATTTACCAACGAATTACTATCAATAATATCTGTATTTATTTACTTCACATGCCCAACGAATTTGTTCCTCAATTTCTCTACGTTTTACAAAGCATTCACTGCGATTTTGAAGGATTTATCACCCTAGAAACTATACATAAAGACCTCGGTGTTTTACAATGCATTCTATGCGATTTTGAAGGATTTATCACCTCCGTGCCTTCACATTTGTGCCCAGTGACTAGCTTCATTTTTATCTGCATTTGATGTGTCAAATATCTGGCCCAACGTTCGAGGACTCCACTCAGCGAGTTAATTCTTGTTCTTTGCATTTGATTGGATTGGTACCTTGTGTTTCATTCCTAGCTCAGCGAACACCTTTTAATCCTTGCAAGCTTGTCCTTACCTTTGATACCTCTTTATTCATGGGCCTCGATGGCATTGCTAAAGGGTCCACTTCATTACCATTTTTGAGTGTGTATTTGTGCACTACACATTGGAGTAATCAATTATGATATTTTCATTATACATTACTTCTTATTCTAATTCTCTTGTAAAGCATTACTTAATCCTCTTTTAACTTGTGTAGATTGTGTTATAGATTCCAAGACACACCTTTAAGTGATTCTTTTTAAAGTTCGCTACTTTTAGAATGGTACAATAATGTAGTTAGATTCAATTTGGGGAGCCATTTGTTTATGTTTGGCTTTATGACCAACAGGAATGAGATTCGTCCAACTGGTACTACCCACTACTAGTGGAAGTCTAACATGAATGTTAGTAGAGAAACTAAGGGATTGTTCATGATCACCTTGGGAGCATAAACCGAGCCTTGGGATCCCAAAAAGAGAGACAAGTGGGATAACTTAATAGTCAATCACGTGGACTCATTGGCATGTTATTTTGAAGTTATTAACTTTCATGTTTAAGGAATTGGAAACCCAATTCGAATTAGATTCCCTATTGCCTTGAAATGATGGTGATGATTGGTCAATTTAGCTATTAAATGTACTTGCACGCCTTTAATAAAGTTGACGTATGATTTCTTTGTAATTAACCTCATGCGCCCTGAGATTAACAGATTAGATTACTTCATTTGCACCTTAAAATTAATGGATGATTATTTGCGCCATGATATAAAAACAATGTATGAATGGTAATGTGTGTAGTTTACTTCTTGCACCACTAAAATGGTAATGTATACATGATTGAGAGTCTGATTTCCCTTGCGCCATGGAGGGTGTTGGTGATTAAGTAATTAGATTGCTATGCGGTATGGACTAATGTTTTTGTATGATTTCCAGTGCTTATATAAATTGTGTGCCTTGTAATGATGATAATTTATGTTTAATTCAATATTTGGATCATGCGTGCACCTTGGAATAATGTTGGTTATGGTTGAGTTTAGTAATTTCTTAATCTTGCGCCTTGAATTAATGCTGGTATATGATGAGTTATGTGAATGATTACTCGTGCACCATGTTTAATTGTAGATTAGGATTGATTGGTTGATAAAATTGATTATCGTAGATGTTGTTGATTTAGCTAGTTGGTTTGGACTTGATTGTGTTAGCAGGATGTAGACACGTCCTTGTTCCTTAGAACATTCGCCAGCCCTGAGACCTTAAATGGTCAAAATCAATCGGATGAATCCTGGGCTTGAGTGTTGCTTATGTGTCTTGTAGGTCCTAATCTTGCAAGGTAGGTTGGGCGAGTAGTATCTTTATGTCATCGTTATGTTATCTCATGTTACCCTTGTGTTATCTAATGATTATATTTATATGAAGAGTTGAATGATTAAAAGTATTGATGATTCTAGTTGATCGTGATGAGATGATATTGCGTTGCCATTTATGATGCTTGTTGATTATGTGTCGTTATCTAGCGTGATGATGTATTGATTTTGTGTCGTTCCTAATTATGTTTATGCGTTGGTTGCGGCGTTATTGATTACGACAATGTGTTTCTTGTAATTCTTTAATTATGATGTCGTCGATTATGAGATGCTTGGATTATCTGTTGATGCTGATTCCTAATGCTTTAATTTTTATTTTTTTTTACCTATTGTGCTTCACTTTTCTTAGTAGTAACGGAGTGGCCGTTACAACAATCTTACTCGATTTTGTTTACCATAAATGCAATGTTCACAAAAATCAAAATCTAGTGTGCAATCATACATACATTTACCATGTAGTGCTCGAAGTCCCTTCCCTCCAATATGTCTTAGTGTTTTATGTCACAACATTGTCTTTTCTCTAGAGATGGTAGGGGTTATGTGTTCTTCATTTCCACCTTCAAGAAAAACAAAAATGTTACGCTCATTATTGATAGTCATTCTCAAAAAGTTGTATAGGGTTCCATTCTGAACTCCCCCATCAATACCATTGCTCCTCAAACCATTTTGCAAGTTTCCTTTTCAAATATAGTATGTACACCTGCATTACTCATATTACTTACAAATATCAAGTTTCTAGCTAGCTCTGGAATGTGCAAAACCCCAGGGAGTGTTCTAATCCTTCCATCATTGCGCAACAATGAATTTTCCTTGTCCTATGATTCTGGTTTTCAAGTCATCCCCTAAGAAAACTTCACCTCCATAATACTTTTCATATTCACAAAACCATTCATTGTTGGGAGTCATATGAAAACAATCTCCTAAATTGATCAACGCCACATCATGATATGCATGTGTGTTTGAAGAAACCATCTACACATCCCCTCCTTCCTCTAAGGAGGTCTTCCCTTTTGTGAAATGAACATCATCAAATGTCTTCCCTCTCTCAACTCTTTTATATCTACAATCCTTCTTGTAATGCCCATTTTTACTACATTTCCTCAAGGATTTTCTTGGATATTTAAATCGACCTCTAGATTTAGATCTCCCTCTTGATGACTTATTTTAATTTCTATCTAGGAAAAATCCTCCTATAGATAAGGAATCCATGCTCTAACCATCCATGGTTTTCATCCTCATTTATTCCGATAACAAGGATGAAATCACATCATCAAACTTTAATGTGGTTGCATTACTCCCAATTGCTACAACCAAATTTTCCCATGAATCTAGCAAAGAACATAGTAAACTAATGCACTTATCTTCATCAGAAATTTTAATGTCGACAGAAAATAGCTAACTTACCACAATATTGAAGGAATTTAGATTCTCTATCATCGAGTTTCCATCATTCATCCTCAAGAGGTACAACTTCTTTCGAAGGAAAAGTTTGTATACTAGGGACTTACATTAATACAAAACCCCTAACTTATCCTATAATTCCTTGGTTGTAGATTCTCTCGAAACATTCAATAACACTAAATTTGAAAGACACAACCAGATTGTGCTCTTTGCCTTCCTATCCAACCTCTTTCAGTCTTCCATCTACATACATGTAGATATAGTACCAGGATCCACAACAACCCACTAGTTTTTATCTACCAAGAGATCCTCCATTTTTAGCTTCCAAAGCTCAAATATTTTCCCATTAAATTTCTCCATATTTATTTTAGAACTGCTTGCCATCCTCTTTCACCACAAGAATCACCACTATAGAGCTCCCATTCAAACTATGTTTATCACAGACATAAGATAACCAAACCCTTAGAAAAAATGTGTCCCCCTGAAGCCAATAATATCTCTTATACCAAATGTAAGTTTTAAATATTTGTAGATAGCAATGCACACATAGATTCTTTTAAAATGGAAAGGAAAGCAATAACATTCACAAATAGTACTATGAAATTTACCCTAGAAACCCTTAATCATGAAAACCAACAAAAACTATTTAGAGTTGCATCTCTAACTCTCATTATACTAACTTCACCATTTACAATACAATATATATGATTTGTAGCATCCATAACCTCAATATACAAACTTGGATTTGATTCCTTAACTGGAATTATATTTCAATGGGTCAAAAAATCGTTGGCCAAAAAACACCCAAAAACAAACCGAAAACAACCTGAAATTTTTACAGGGGCTTTGGCCACCCATGTGACTCCCCAACACAACATACAACACGTGGGGATAATCATGAAAATAATATAGCATATACCGAATAGATATTTTTGAAACCTCTTCAACAATATGACTCCAAGAATCTCTACTCTCATTTTCATTAGAGACACCCTTTATATTAGGTCCTCAATGCTAGATGGTTCTCTTCCAACCACGAGGTTTATTGGATCTATTAGCTTCATAGTGCTTGGTCTCTTTGTTTGATCTACAAGATTTGGGTCTTTACTTGGTTGTTTATTAGAGGCTACCTTCAAAAGATGACCTTGCCAAAAGCGGGTTGTTAGATGGGTTATGCCCCTTTGTCATTAATTAGAAACCTTGAAGCATCTTTTATGGGATTGTAGCTTTGATAGATTGTGTTAGAGACTGGTGTATGAAAAACACTCTATTATGCTTCACAGGAAACTTAGTTGTCATGCAAATCTTCTTGGAGACTCTGGGTCCCTAGTTTTGTTTCACATCTTAGGAATTTGGGACTATTTTCGGATTTCAATGCTATTTACAATTTGGAAGTTGTGTTGCAAGTATTTTTTTTATGAGATCAATTTTGTCAATTTGTTTTCACTCTTGGTGAGAAGAAATATGTATGCAATTGTATTCCAAAGGTTACCACATTAAGGATGCCAAAGAGTCTAGTGTTGTAGCTTACTCTAAATTTATTGTTGCGTTAGTTTCTCTAAGGAAGATGATATGATTCCACATTGTATATATTCTTTCGTTTTTCTATTTTGGTTTCTCTTTTTCAACTGTTATGTGATTTTTTCCTATGTATCATAAGACGTATTTTTAAATTAATAAAATGCTGTTTTATATGCCAACAATAATGTAGTGTATGAGTTTATAAACAATTGCCTAATGTATTAAATAATTTAGTATCATATTAATATGCATTAGGGGGGAGAACATGAATAAGAGTCATTAAGTTTTGAGTAGTTTGATCTAGCAAGAAAAGAACGAGGATCCATAATTTCTAACACTAACTCACGATTTTAGGATCCATTAAATTAGGTTGTAGAAACTTAATTGTAATATGTACTTGATATTTACCCACACTTCCCTTAAATTAGGTTGTAGAAACTTAATTGTAATATGTACTTGATATTTACCCACACTTGACTTTTTGAGCTAAAAAAGGTCAATGTTAAAGTTCCCCACCTTGAATTTCTACTATCAAGCTATCTTGGATAGTAGTGAGGATTGGGACATTTTATAAAATTTTGTGTTGTAGTTTAAGAAATATGCTAAACATTGATATGTCTTCTTCTATAAATCATGCATGATGATATCCTTAAGGGTTATCTCAATCAGTTGAATCATGCACTCAAGGTGTAGTGTTGATGGGAGGCCATCGAGTCACAAGTTCAAATCTAGTTGAGTCCCTTGAGTTACCAATCACTATTGCGGCTAGTGGTTGAGCTGCTCTCCATTCAAATATTCTAGAGAAGAGGGGGGATCCCATGAGGTTTTCCTTGGAAAACAAAAAATTTGACATGATGCCTTATATCATGCCAATATTATGTGCAACATTGATAGGTTCTTAACAGATTTTCCTAAATTATATCACCATTTGATTGACCCTATTGATTACATGATGGGAAGAAAATGGGGTATGTTAGCAATGACTATGTTAAGAATAGCTTGACATATGACCAAATAACAAATATAGGTGTGTATTCATCTCATGAATTTGTTATACTATGATGAGAGAAGAGAAGAGGGTGTTTAGCTTAGAATGCAAGACCCTACAAATCCTTAGTAAAAAAGAATTGCAAAGTAATTGTCATTAATAATGTTTGTTTCTTAGTATAAATTGAATGACATGTAATGTATTAATAATATCTCAAGCTTAAGTGAGAGATTTGTTTGGACCTCTCATACATTGTCCATTGTTTTTGTATTGCTTAAATTTGGGGAGAGATTCTATGTAAATATAGATTATTAAAGGAGCAATGGATATATAATTCTCAAATTGTCAATCCTCTTCAAGAATTTTGCATATATCTTATTAAAGCTTTTAAAAATCCCACAATCAACATTTGACAACTGGAGATTCAACTCACCAACAACATTTATGCTTGGATTTTCTCTCCCATTACTAGCATGCCTCAACCAAAGTTCTTTCTCTAGTCTGCTAGGATTTGCATGTTAAATGAAACTCTTATTGTCTTTTCAACTAGTGCACTAGGGATTATTAGCCTCTAGTCATTTGGAGTCTCAACCTTTCCAATTCACTCATGCCTCTGTGTAGAAAAAACTCAACTGATAAGACATAATAATCTCAAGCTCCTTTTCATCCAAAACTCATCAAGTCGCTACACAAAGACCTCATTAATAGATCCCAAGAATCCATCTTCCAGTTGGATACAAAGATTATCCTTCCCAAATATGGAGGTTAGATGAATGGTGAGGCATTGGACTCATGCATCCATAGCCTTACAACATACTTCTAAACTTTCCCTAATCTCACATAGGCTCAACATTTTCTCCTGGTGATAAACCACTTGGAAGGAATTGCTTAGGCTTGGTGGCAATATCAACACACGGAAGAAACAATCTATTTTGAGATTAATGTTGAGGCCACCTCCAAATCTACTAAAAAAGGTATCACCACCTAGGAGGCTTTCTGTGATGCCTTTTGACAATGTTTTTACCCTCCATGCTACCTCACCAATTTGTTGGCTAGATGACACTAGCACCATCAAGAACTTGGGCAGACAATGCAACAGTGCATCGATGTGTTAAATTGGCTGCATATTAAGCTCCAAATTCCAAATCCAAAAGAGTTACTAACTGTTAAATTTAATTATGGTTTATTATCTTTTGTTAAGTTTGAAGTATCCATGTTTGAAAGTAGTTGCGTGGACCAAACCTCCAACGGGCCTTTGTTGTTGAATGTAAACTTCAACAATTCCCTAATTTCCAACCCTATAAAAACCCTAACTCTCCTACCATCCCTAACACTGAAAGCACTTTAAATAGTACTAGACCTTATACTCATCCACAAAACCCTCAATTCATTAGTACTTGTGCTCCTAGTCTCAAGAAATTGTGTCACTGCAATTTCTCACATGCCCACGTTGCAATAGATTGTTGTTCTCTCAATGGTCCATTGGCTTCCTAAGCACTATTTATAGACCAATCATACTCAAAATTTGATGACCCACCTGTTGCGCAAATTAATTGTTTATGAAAGCAATCAAATTCCAATCCATTAATTATCAATCTAGTGTGTATCTGTTTATTTCAAAGTTACGATGCAAAGTATATGTATGATATGATTTCCATTCTAACATTGGTCATCTAACATGCGTTGTAATGATGTAAATCGAACCACTCTTACAAACATGAAAATAAATTCATACAGTAGGCAGAAAATAATAACAAGGTTTAGAAAAGTAAATCACACCTCACAACAAGTGTTGATCGGTGAAACAATCTACTCTATCTTACACCCCATGGCATATCGAAAAGTATATCCATCTATTGGAAACAATTTGGAAAAAAAGGTAAATCTTAACTTGTAGGAAATAAAGCACACCACTCTTACAGAACTAAAATAAACCACACTTGCAAAAATGAAAATCACACTTGCAAAAATGAAATAAACCACACTTGTGGAATTGAAATATAATCTAATTGACAAAGTAAATTTAATCTACTTGATAGAAGGTAAATTGTTAAAAATGAAAGGTTCACACACTTGCATAAATAAATCGAACTAAAATATTTACTCCCTGATCACCATGTGGTTAATATAAAGTGTTGCCACTAATATACACCATAAATGAATTAATTGAAATGTTGTAATTAAACACACTATGAAAAATAATAGAACTACCTACACTACACAACACTTTCAGTGGTTATATCTAATTAAATAAATTATAGCATTTAAAATAAATCCACACTAACACATGACAATAAATTAAATAAACTRATTAACAACATGAATAAAATCAACCATAATAACAATAAGAAAGAAAGAATAATAAATTGCAAAAGGAATAAATCAAAACTAACTAAATTACATGCTACGAAAATTATGAAATGAGAAAAAATAAAATAATAATGAATTGCTTTATCATAATTTGGACAATGCTCTAGGAGTCCTCTCCCAAAATGAAGGAGACACTCTCTTTTATACATGAGTTTGTCTAAAATTAAAATAACAAACAATAAATGCACATCCACAATTTTCTCTTGTGGTTACAACAATTTTCTAATAAATAAAAACTAAAAACAAACTTATAAGTGATTACAAGATCTTTGTTAATAATCCAAAACTAATCAATCCAATCTCATTAATGGTTCTAATATTCTCCTCATCTTAAGATGTTTGTTGTTGACCCAAATCCATGGCAGATTTCGGTGGCCGAAGATAGATTTTCGTTGATTTTCGAAATTGTCTCATGGAGTAGTAACAATTGCGAGTAGCGACAAATAGTAAAATGATGATTTCTCAAAAAGTACGATTTGGGTTTTTGAGATATTTTGAGGATAGACTTATATTGACTTAATAATGCATCATGCGAAAATTTTCAAGGACACACTTTATAGATATTTAGTTACATATTTAGTTATAGGAGTAACAACAATGATGACATAGGAGTAGCAACAAAGTGGAGTAACAACATAGGAGTGGAAGCAAGGGAGTTGCGTCACTGTTCAAATTTGCAGCACAAGAGTTGTGACACTATTTAGAGTTGAAACACGAGAGTTGCAGCACTTTTCAGAGTTGCAACAATAGTGCTCAGAGTTGCAGCAATGCTCGGAGTCACAACAATGTTCCAGAGTTGCAACACGAGATTTGCGACACTTCTAAGAGTTTCAACAACAATGCTCAGAGTTGCAACATGAGAGTTGCAACACTATTTAGAGTTGCAACAAGAGTACTCAGAGTTGCAACAATAATGCTCGGAGTTGCAACAACTTCTATAAGGAGTTGCAACACGAGATTTGTGGCACTATTCAAAGTTGCAACAATGTTCCAGAGTTGCAACAATAGTGCTCGGAGTTGCAACAATAGCGTGAAAATTGCAGCAACTGAGTTGCAACAGAGAGAACCAAAATAATTCGATAGCACATCCTGCACAACAACCTGTCTAACACATCGTCTTTGCATATTAACTCCAAGATAAATGCAAATATGATATTTCTCTAATGTTTAACCATAATTAATGTCAAATATTAAATAAATGCAAATGGAAAATACCTTGGATCTAAATCCCGCATATAAGTATGAAAATTGATTAATAAACATTAACATAGGTTATGGGTCAACAGTAAGGGATAAAAGGTAGGCGAAATAAGATATAAAATGATGACAATTCCAAGGCCCAACAACGCTCACATATCCTTCCCCTCCTAGAAATATTGAAATCATGTCCTTACTCAACCCTAGCATTATTGACCCCTCTCTCCTTTTTCTAACCTAATACAACACCATCTCATCTCCTACCTTCCTCTTCACTCATAATTGCCAAGCTAATGACCATATAGCCACCATGATACTTGATAACGATAACCAAAAGAATATTGTCTCTTTTAATTTTGTGTAGAATCTCCAACTTTTGACAAGTCATTATCCCTCTCCTTATCATCTTTGTTTGGTACAAAAACATGGACCTCACCTGCTCAACAATCAATAATGTCTAGTCACCTTTTCTATCGGCCCTCAAAGATATTGTTGATTTCCATGTCTCCCCACTAGATTGTTTTGACCTCATCCTAGACCTTCCCTACTAGCAACAATGCAAGGCTCTATATAAAACTCATTGCAATACCTACACTCCTTCCAAAGACAATTACATTTTTAAACTCATTGTTGCTAACAACCCTACTCCTCATCTTGGTGCTATTCAATAGCTCAACCTCCATAAATGTCTTTCTCTACATTTTTTCCCTACCCCATACCCCACACACCCAGGTTCACCATAGCCTATTTATATGCATCATCGACACACTGCCCCTTCCATCCCCTTCACTACTATTCCATGTTGATATTTCAACATCAGTCAAACATTCTCCAAGATTGGTCATGTTGATTTGACCAAGGGAGGATGATACATTCACTCATGGGGATATGCTAGTGGTGAATGGTCCAATATGTTGATGGTTCTTCAGTTAGCAACATTGAGCATACATTCTCCCAGATTTTTCATGTTGACTTGACCAACAAAGAATGATACATTCACTCATGGGGCTTTGCTAGTAGTGAATGGCCCAAGCATAGTATTTCTCCTTAGTCACGTTGATTTGACTATGAGTGATAAAGATTCGAGATGCAACATCATAAGACATTCTCCCATATTGGTCATGCTGACTTGACCAAGGGAAAATGATACATTCACACATGGGGCTTTGCTAGTGGTGAATGGCCCAGGTGTATTCTTTCTCCTTAGTCATGCTGATTTGATAGGGAGTGATAAAGACTCAAGATGCTAGATGCTATCACATGTATGCTCCAGGTTGGAGTAATCTAATTTTTATAGGAGATGTCACATCAATTATAATTGTATGTGAGATGTCACATCAACAAGGATCATGGACAACTTATATAGTAAAATAAGAAATCCAAGAAGACAAGTCAAAGACCATTAAAATATTAATAAAACCTCGAAAAAACATTAAATGAATTATTCTGGACAAAATAAGAAGTCGGCCCCACAAGTAAATAAAGGTGACTTAGATTACTATAAATAAAGGTTGGATCAATTCATTTTTACACATATCATCATCCACTATCATAAAGTGTGCAAGTCTAGTAGTTACGGTGTGAAATCTTCAAGGAGCACCTTAAGAACTATTTTTGGTGGTGCACTCTCTTTGTCTATTGATTCATTATCTTTGAGGGATCTTCCTCATACTAGGGAGAACTTATCTTATGTTGGGTTTATTTAGATGTATTGATGCAGGAGCATCGCTCCACCTCAGCACGCGCCAGTCGGATTTCACGCATGGTGCGCATTTAAGGAAGGAGAGGCACTGCCTTCTCATTTACCTTAAGAATTCAAAGTGGGATTCAGACATTTAATGATGACAAGATGGAAGAGAAAAATTGTGCCTTCACACAAGATGGAGATAAGGTTTCCATTAAATGGTTGACGACAGAAGGGATCTGCATCCAATTTGGAGCAGATTTCCATCATTGTAATTTGCCCTTCCAATAGGAGTTTTGAATGGTGATTTGACACCACTAGTTTAGATTGTGAGGGAATCTTGTTAAGCCCCTCTTGTATAAATTGTTGTATTCTTGCCAAGTAATGGGGTTGTTTTTTGGTAGTTGGTTGTAAGAGAGTTGATGAGATCTGAGACTCAGTCACAGTCCAGACTTCACCATTGTAATTTGGCATTCCACCATTAATAGAAAATGATAGTTTTTCTTGTTTTAAATTTCTGTGTAATGGATGTTGTGTTATCAATGTAATTTACATGCCTTTGAATTGTATATGAATGTTAGAAATCATCTGTAGGGATAGAGATACGAGTTTCTATCCGCGAGTGTGTTGAGTTAAGTCTGGTTCTCTAGGCTAAGTGCAAAGAGTGCGCGACAGAGAGAGGAAACTTTGTAAGCCAACACAAGGAGTGCATTTATGAACTCAGTGGAGTCAGAAGAGAGACTACTAGGAGGGCATACCAGGGTAATTCACAGACTCAAGGAGAAATTTCAAAGTGGTTAAGTACCTTGGAAATAAATACTGTACAAGGGAAGATACAGTCCAGAGTTACTGAACACTTTGAAACACTCTGCCAGGAGGGCATCGAGCTAGCGTGAGCATGCACAAGGACTACATGATTGGAAGTGTTGTTACCCTTAGAAGACTCTCAGAATTGGTGAAAATTATGAGGAAGGAAGGCTTTACAAGAGTGCATCGACAAAGGAAAGGAGATGCCTTAAACCATTTAGGAGGGAAAAGGGAGCGGTCGTTGAACAACTTAGCCAAACGCAAGGGGTGCGCCCAGGAAACCATAAGTCTATCTTACAATCTCAAGAGGAAGAGAGAGAAACTGCTAGGAGGGCATGAGAAAGTTCACAAAGGAGCAGTGAGCTTTGAAGGTTTTCAAGCCGAGCAAAGTCGCAAGGGAGTCTGCTCAGAAGTTCTGCAAGGAGTGCAGAAAACAATTCGAGAGTAGTCTAAGTCTCGAAGGAAAGAATTTGCGCCAAGTGTGCAAAAGGTTCAAGGACTTGGTGAGGTCTCGAAGGCCAAAGAATCATCCATCATCGAAGGAGACAAGTGGCAGAAGGTCGAGAGGTTTGGGAAAAGGAACTTTAGAAGGTTTTCCAGGAGCGAACAAAGATCTTCGTGAAGTTGAGAGGTGCGAAGTAATTTTGGACCATTGGATCCAGAGGGTACGTGGCAGAGATCCATGTAGTTTGGGAAAAGTTGAGGAGAGAATACCCGACAAAGAGACTCGCGAAGCCCGAGTCCGCGAGGTAATCACAGTCGTTGATCGCAAAGGGAACGTGGATTGTAGATTGGTCCCGAAGAGTTCACCGATTCGAAAATCAGAAAAAGTGAGTAAGCAACTCGCGATAGTCTTGAAGCATGGGGTTGCGAAGGGATATAGCCCACAGTCGTAGTCCATGGTCACATCAAGGAGGGATCCTAGCATAGAGGGTTAGCATTGTTAGCATTAAGATTTGGGAAAGCGCTAAGGAGAGGGTCCGCGGGTACCACATAAGACCTGCGCCAAGAAATAAAAGACCTGTGGTAGAGTTTTCGGGTTCCAAAAGGAATCTAAGGAGTCTCTTTGAATTAGGTATTTTAACGATCCAAGACAGGGAGGTCACGCAACCCCGAAGGTTGGAAGGACGCGTGTTGTTCCATTTATGGTGATGTATTTTCTGGCTTGAATTCTTCTTAAGAAAATTTGTTGGGTTTTCTCCTAAGGTTGTGTTTCCCAGGGTAAAAATATTGTGTTTATTTTGCATGCTTATGTTTCTATGATTCCATTATTTTCGTTGCAGTTTTATTTCAGTTGATATTTTCAGTGTGTAATTATTCTATGATAAAAATGACGTTAAAATATGTTTGAAATCATAAGGCAATAATTATCACATCTAGAAATTAGAAGAATCAACATGGTATCAGAGGTTTGTTAAGATTTTCCACTGCGCGTGAAATTTTCCACTACACAAATATGCACTTTTCAAGCTCGTTGAGAATTTATTTCAAGTTGTCGGGACTAATTTTACCACAGATCAACTTGTCTTTCCCTAGTGCATCTACTGCACCCCTCATATTAAGATTCATTCAAAGTTGACTTTTGGTCAAAATCAAAGTCAAAGATTGACTTTTGGTCAAAATCAAATTCAAAGATGTACAGTCTTAGAGAAGAAGACTCTTGTTATTGTTCTTGTTCTAACAGGTTACCATGAAGACAAAGGTATCCAAGCTTGACGAGATTACAAATGAACTTAAGAAAAAATATTTCTTTGTCTCCACTCTTACATACACCATTACAAATAGTAGTGCTACTTGGTTGATATACAGTGGTGGAACTTGGAGACAATTCCAAGTATGCAGTAAAAGGATTTAGAACTATATGGTTCCAGCTGGAGTTTGGAAAATATCTACACATGAGAAGTATTTTTTGTACCAGGATTAAGGAAGAACCTGCTCTCTCTCTCAACATTGGAGGTTAGAGGTTCAAGAGTTGTATTTGTGGATGGTCAGGTAAAGGGATTTTCCAATATTAATAAGGATGGTAATAGGTGTTCCAGATCTCCAGACAGAACATGAAGGTGTTTGTAGGGGATGTACTCTTGGAAAGAATACCGATGGACCTTATCAAAGCAGTGATAGTAGATCCAGATGAATTTTGGATAGAGTGCATTCATATGTATGTGGACTGATGAGAGTATCATCTTTGGGTGGCTTCTTATACTGTGTGAAATTCATTGATAATTTCTTCTAGAATACATGGATCTACTTCATAAAGACAAAGGATGAAAGCTTCAACAAGTTCCAAGAGTTCAAGGCTCAGACATAGAAATTGATGGGGAAGAAGATTAGGGTTTTAAGGTCAGATAATGGAGGAGAGTACAGTTCCATTGACTTTAGTGATTTATGCAAGGAAGAAGGGATCGAGAGGGAGTTTATAGTTCCTTACAACCCTTAGCAAAATGGTGTTGTTGAAAGGAAGAACATGTCCATTGTGGAGGTTGTCAAGGAAATGATTCATGATCAAAATCTACCCATGTTCTTATGGGAAGAGGCTTCCAACACAACAATTTGTGTTTAAAACAAGAGTCCTCACCGATTATTGGGAGATAAGACTCCTGAGGAGACATTCACAGGTGTGAAGCCAGAGGTAAGCCATTTGAGGATCTTTGGTTTTCCAGTATACATCCATGTGCCCAAGGAGAAGAGGACAAAGTTAGAACTTTTTGGAAAGAAGGATACTTTTGTGGGATACAATGAAACTTTGAAGGCCTACAAAATCTACATTCCAGGATAACGTCAGATTGAGGTTAGTAGGGATGTTACCTTTGATCAAGACGTAGCCTTCAATATATCTAGAGAGTCTCACGTGGATATTTATAGTGAGGAGTAGGAGGCTCGAAAGGATGATGTTACACATCCCTCTAACTGATTTGTTCATCCTTCATACTATCGGGAGGAGTCATTAGATCCAACCGAGATAATGGATATACCTAGAGATATTTCAATGACCAGGAAGAGGTCAACATGGATTTTTGATACTTTGCAAGATGTAGGGGGGCATGAATCTCCCCGTGGTACCTTCAAGGAGAGAAAACAACCTCAAGGGTTCTCTAGTTATATGGAATTGGTGAACCACATCATTGATTCTGAACCTTCCAACTACGGGGAAGCAACATGCCAACATGTTTGGAAGGATGTCATGATTGAAGAGTATCAGTCCATCATGAAGAATGATGTGTGGGAGATAGTTCCGAGACCATAGGGGAAGTAAGAAGTGAATTCCAAGTGAATCTGGCAGCATCGAAAAATACAAAGAGAGGTTTGTGGCGAGAGGATTCTCTCATAAAGAGGGAGTGGATTATGAGGAGACTTTTTCTCCAATCACTAGGTACACTTCCATCAATACCATTAATTATATTTCTTCATTTATGGGTTTGAGATTACATCATATGGATGTGAAGTCTKCATTCCTCAACGATGTGATTGAGGAAGAAGTGTACATATAACAACCTCAAGTATTTTTTATACATGAGGAGGAGTCTCATGTTTAAATATTAAAGAAGGCTCCATATGGACTCAAGTAGGCATCCAGAGCATGGTACTCTAGGATTGATGGATACTTGATGAGTTTGGGCTTCACCAAGAGTGATGCAGATCCCAACCTTTACTGCAAGGTTGTTGATGGTGATCCCTTGATCTTGGTGTTGTATTTTTATGATTTGTTCCTTATGAGGGAAAAGAGGCTCATTGTTGAGTGCAAGAGGGAGTTGGCCTCAGAGTTCAAAATGAAGGATCTTGGCTTGATGCATTATTTCTTGGGATTAGAGGTATCTTGAGTAGATTCAATATGATGGGATGCAAGTCCATGGCTACACCCATGATGGAAAATCCAAAGAAGTTGAGTGATTATGCTTCATATTCAAATTTGGTGGATCCCAATATGTACAAGAAATTGATTGAATCCTTGATGTACCTGGTTAAGACCAAGCCAAATATTTTCTTTGCAGTAAACAACTTGAGCCAATGTGTGGTTGATTTGAGACACTTCCATTGGGTTGTAACAAAGCACGTGTTAAGGTACATGCGTGGTACAGTTGGATACAGTCTGAGATATGTCTCAGGTGGTGAAGTGAGGCTGTAGGGATATACAGATTCTGACTGGACAGGGAATGAAGTGGACAGAAACAACACCTCGGTGTGTTTATTTAGTTTGGGATCTTTTGATAATTGCAGCTATGTGAAACATTCTCTAGCTTACAAACCTATGAGATGTGGATCATTGCAGCTATGCGAGTCTTTCTCTCAACTTACAAACCTGAGAGAAATACCCTAAGAAGGGTACGTGGTTCCTGCCTGAAACAGATCTGGAACGTAGAGATGACCTCCTCCAGTCAGAGAGTTGAGAAGAACTCTAGATGACTATCCAATGGTAAAGGTGATCTGTTGAGTTAGATGTGCCTGTGGCTGAGCAGAAGGTGAACGTGTGAAATCACAAAGTGTTGGGTGCATTGTTATGTGAACATAAATAAATATGATGTATTAGCCTCCTCTGAGCAAGCATAGTTGACGAGAAAAATCCAGATGATTCTCCTGTGTGAGTTAGTGGGAAAGAAGACTTGTAGAGTGGGCGTGTCTGTCGACGAGCATAAGTGAACGTGTGAAGATCTGGTTCTTCTGTGTAATGAAGTGAGCCAAAGATATGACATCCCTATGGATGTGCCCCTAGTGGACAAGCACTAGTGGGTGTATCGGATCCCTTTCTATATATTGTTTAAGAGTCAGACCTTCCTGTAACCCTAATTGTTATGTAAAGGGTACATGTTGGCCCCACCTTAATGTGATTAGTAATAAATGTAAAAGATAATTAATCTGGTTAATATTAATTATATTATAAGCTAGTGAGGTCGGCCCTGTTGTGCCAATAGACACTTATGATGACACGTTCAGTTTAGTATAAGTAAAGGTAGATTCCCCATTGTGAAATCATGTCTTTCATGAGAGTTTGGAAATTTCAGCAAGTACACCTTCTTGGGATAAGTGTGCACCTCTCTTCGGCACTAGTCTTCTAGGGTTTGACCACCCTCTTGTGTGCTAGGGTTTATCTTGGTGGTGCATGTATTTCTCTTGAAGAATATAGTAAAGGATTTGGTTGGTTTTTCTTCCCTTGTTGAGAAGGGTTTCCCGAGATACTTCTTGTGTTCTTGTGCATGGTGTTTCTTCTTGTGATCTTGGTCACTGCAACATTATTGTTTATGGTTAAGTGAAATGATAAAAATGGAATTAACTTCATGCTTAACCTTGAATATTGAAAAAATAAACATGGTTTCAAAGCATAGGTCTTGAAGAACCCATTGCACAAGCTACAAGATTTTAATAGTCATCCCTCCTCTTTTCCAGAACTGTACGACCCTCCTAGGGTTTCCAGAAAATTGTTTTGATTCTAGAGATGTAATCATTAGTCTCCTTTAGGAGATATTCTTGTTTTGGTTCCTCTTGTTTTCTTGTTCCAAACAGGTTAAGAACAAAGGAATATTCTTATCCTTCAGAGGGAGTCACTTGACTCATAGGGAGTCAAAAACTATTTGAGAAAGAGGAAGAATAGAACCATCATTGAGACAACCAATGCAATAATGCATGATCATAATCTTTCTAGGATTCCATGGTTAGAAGCATGCATGACACAATATATGTTTAGAACAAGAATTCTTCACAAGACTTTGAAAAACATAACTCCCGAAGAAGTCTTCACCATAATGAAGCCTGAGATTGAACACTTCAAGTTATTTGGGTGCCCAGTGTATTTTCATGTACCCAAAGAGAAGAAGTCCAAGCTAGATCCTTTAGAAAGAAATGATACAGTGAATCTTCAAAGACATTCCTGGTCAGAGACAAATTGAGACAAGAAGAGACGTTGTCCTTGAAGAAGAGATAGTGTTTCAAAGATCCATAGAATCTCAGATAGAGATTGACAGTAAGACAATACCTTCTCCCCCTTCAACAGTTCAGAGGGAGACAAACATTGTTCTAGTTGATATGTTCAGATATATTGTAGTAGGGCATAAAAGGCCTTCCTAGACTCACTCTGCAAGAGGCAGAGAAACATACAAGCCTCTCAAGGCACATCCCGATAAATAAAAAGATATATTTGAGCTATCCTTCAGTCATGAGCCACTTCACTGATGTTGAGCCTCCTTGTCATAGAGAAGCAACATGAGAACATGGAAAGATTCCATAACAAAAGAATACCAATATATCTTAAAGAACAATGTATAAGATATTATTCAAGGACCAAAAGGAAAGTCTATGGTAACTTCCAAGTGGATCTATAAGATCAAGCATGCAGCTGATGGAAGTGTCAAGAAATACAAAATGAGATCTATAGCCAGAGGTTTCTCACAAACATGGGGACTAGTCTATGATGAGACACTTGATCTAGTAAACCCAATACACTTCCATCCGTACTACCATCCATGAGTTGGAAACTATATCAGATAGATATATTCTTGATGAGTTTGGATTTCATCAAGAAATTTGTTGATCCAAACCTATATTATTACGGTGTTGGTGACAATAGGCTGATTTTTATGACTTATTCAGAAATCCTTGTTGTTGGATACAAGTAATACTTGATTCCTGAATTCAAGATGAAGTACCTAAGTATGATGCACTACGTTTTGGGACAAGAAGTATGACAAAGGAGCACTGAGATTTTCTCGAGTCAAGGAAAATATACAGTGAAAATATTAAAGGAAATCAGTATGACAAGAATGAAAAATCCACCGTGATGGATTTAAAGAAAAAGATTGATGATGATTCAGACTAGATTGATCCACAACTGATTGGATCACTAATGTGTTTGGTTAAACACCATACTTGATTCATGCCATGCAGTGAGTGTGCTTAGTCATTTCATGAGACAACCGATACAGACTCACTAAACAAAACATGTATTGAGATATATACGAGGCACAGTTGGATATAGCCTGAGATATGCCTCCAGTGTAAACTTGAGTTTGTAGGATATGCTGATTTAGATTGATAAGAAAGTAAAATGGACTGAAAAATCACATTCGGTTGATGTTCTACCATGAAGTTTGTCATGGTTTCCCGATGAAGAAGAAACAAAATCTATGTGGCCTTGAATACCATAGAAGAAGAGTATGTACCATTGAGTGTGCGAGGAAGTATGGCCTCACAAGATTCTAATAGATCTACTTGATCATGAGATGGATCCTATGATGACAATCAGGAGTCGCGTATAAAAGCTCCTTGAGAACCTAGTGTTTCCTGATGGATCGAAACATGATGAGATGAAATATTCTTATATCATATATGATACAAAGGAAAATCATACACATGCAATACCTTCTTACACATGAGAAGATTGTAGACATCTTCACCAAACCAACTTGGTGAAGAATGCCTTCCTATTTGAGAGGGATTATTGATGACTCCAACCAAGACAAAATTCTGAGTACATCCGAGTAAAACTTGGCATGATGAAGAATGCCTCCCTAGTTGAGAGGGAGTGTTGATGATTGTAGCTATGTGAGACATTCTCTAGCTTACAAACCTGTGAGATGTGGATCATTGTATCTATGTGAGTCATTCTCTCAGCTTACAAACTTGAGAGAAATCCCCTAAGAAGGGTACGTGGTTCCTACCTGAGACAAAGATTTGGCCACCCATGTGACCCCCCAAACACAACGTACAACATGTGGGGATAATCATGAAAATAATATAACACATACTGAATAGATATTTTTGAAACCTCTTCAACAATATGACTCCGAGAATCTCTACTCTCATTTTCATTAGAGACACCCTTTATACTAGGTCCTCAATGCTAGATGTTTCTCATACAATCACAAGGTTTATTGGATCTATTAGCTTCATAGTGCTTGGTTTATTTGTTTTAGCTACAAGATTTGGGTCTTTACTTGGTTGTTTATTAGAGGCTACCTTCCAAATATGACCTTGCCAAAAGCAGGTTGTTAGATGGGTTATGCCCCTTTTGTCATTAATTAGAAACCTTGAAGCATCTTTTATGGGATTGTATCTTTGATAGATTGTTTTAGAGACTGGTGTATGAAAATCACTCTATTATGCTTCACATGCAACTTAGTTGTCATGGAAATCTTCTTGGAGACTTCGGGTCCCTAGTTTTGTTCCACCTCTTAGGAATTTGGGACTATTTTCGGCTTTCAATGCAATTTACAATTTGGAAGTTGTGTTGCAAGTATTTTTTTTATGAGATCAATTTTATCAATTTGTTGTCACTCTTGGCGAGAAGAAATATGTATGCAATTGTCTTCCAAAGGTTACCACATTAAGGATGCCAAAGAGTCTAGTGTTGTAGCTTACTCTAAGTTTATTGTTGCCTTAGTTTCTCTAAGGAAGATGACATGATTCCACATTGTACATTTCCTTTTGTTTTTCTGTTTCGGTTTCTCTTTTTCAACTGTTATGTGATTTTTTCCTATGTAATATAAGACGTATTTTTAAATTAATAAAATGTTGTTTTATATTCCAACAATAATGTAGTGTATGAATTTATAAACAATTGCCTAATGTATTAAATAATTTAGTATCATATTAATATTCATTAGGGGGGAGAACATGAATAAGAGTCATTAAGTTTTGAGCAGTTTGAGCTAGCAAGCAAAGAACGAGGATCCATAATTTCTAACACTAACTTGCCATTTTAGGATCCATTAAATTACTACATCTATGAAAAGGAACAACGACTGTAACTTAACCGAAAGGAACAACAAATGCTAATTTAAGCGAAAGGAGCAACGTGTATGATGATGAGAGGAACTGTCAAAGAGTAAACTACAACAATGGAAATTGGAACAACAATCGATAACATTGAAATGAAACGCCTGTCTTCTATAAGAAAACAACATAAAATCATTAACACACTTATGCATTTATCTTGACTATTACAAAAGAGATTTAAATCACAGAACATAAATCAAACTGATACAATTATAGATTGAGACAGTAACTCCTTCAGACTGATCCCTTGGTCCTCATAAGCACTGCTACTGGAAACTCAACATGAAAAAATGATGAAAATGCTCAAAGATTCTATTAATTCGATAATTTGTACAACATCTACAAAAACTGCTTGCGCAGAGAAATTTCGAGTTCTGAATGTTTGGAAATAATTCTTCAATTTTTTTCTCTCATTCATTACCCTCTATATATTACAATAATATAGGTAAATTAAGCATTCTTGAGGATCGAAAGATCCTAAGGATTGCTTTTACTATTTATAAATTTTACAAAATATGGAATCTATCTTCCTCCAACTGCTTTGTGCCTTGTGTCTCCAACCTTCAACATTCTTCGTATCTTCAAAATATTATTAACTATCTTGGGTTTGACAATATTTATCCATTCCTATGTTAAAATCAAACAATTCCAATTGAATATTAGAATTTATCTAACATTACTCATTAGAAGATATTTTAATCATTTTCTATCCTAATTATTCCTAATTAACAGAAAAATTCAATCAAGATTTCATCACGAACCATGGAAATAAGGAGGATATTTGTACCTTTTTCACAACTCAATATACCCCCCAACTTACCTTCTTGCATGTCCTCATGCAAGCTGGGATATTACATGTAAAACAGTAATGTTGTAAGGAGGAAAGGTTGGTTCACCAGGTCCCCTGAACCCATTCTTGCGTTTGAGTTCTCCAAAAGCAGCTTCTTCCCTCTTTCTATTAATTTGATAATCTCTTTGGTAAACCTTTGGAGGAAACCAAATAATAGGGGGATTATATCTGCACCCAATCCAGGAAGGTCCTTCCGCCTGGATCATTCTGGTGAACCTTTCCACTCTAAAGGTAGCTGCAAAAATGTTTTTGAAACCAAAGGGTTATGTGCTCTTGACTTCATTGGAGGAGGCATCTCATCTTAGTTTGGAAGCAACAAGAACTTCTTCTTTAAGTTACCTAAAATATGTTATGCCTGAACGTGTAACTTGTCGGTGGATAAGGGCCAAAGAGTCTACCACACCTTCCCTCTTCATAATTGTCATGTGTTGCATGATGGTTGGGAAGGATTTTGGAGGTTCCCCTCTGATCCAGAGATCTAACCCAGTCTCCCTTTTTAGAAAGGTCTTATGTGCTTTTGCCCATTTGATTTGATTTTTGGTGAAGGACAAAAATGCATGGAATTGTATGTCCCCAATGAAAGGACCGGGGTTCTCTTTCCTGTTATCTTCCAAGATGAAGTTATGGAAGTATAGCTTACACAGAAAGTATTTCACTTTCTCTTCTTGCTCTCTAAAACATGAAGCAAACTCAGAGATAGTGGTGAATTTAATGGGTTTACCTACTCTAATATCTTTCACTCTCAGCAATAAATAACGCTCTAATAAAAACAAGGTATAATTGGTAGCGGGAGCCTTGAAATATATTGCATCAATGCAGACATCACAAATTTCTTTGATTTTCTCCAAATCTTTCTCTAATTGGTTTTGTACCTTCTTCACCTTCCCTTGGGATCTGGTGAGCTCAAAAAACGTTTCGTTTTCTGTTGTTGAAATGGCCTTAATATGTTTAACAAGTTTTTGATGTTCTGCCATAGTGACAATCTCACTTCTGCACTATGTTAAGGTCTGTTGGGTTTGCACCAACTCTGTTTCCAATCTAGCAATGATGGAATTTTGTTCATGAGAATGAGATACTTATTCATTCTAACAGGCTATTTCTTCCATTGTTGGGACATCTATCTAGGTTTCTACATCATTGGTCTCCAGAGGAGTAGGGAAATTTGTGGGAATCACTTCCTCAGGTTGAGCAACTGCTTCTTCTAGAATTTCTAGTTGGGCTTATGTTTCATGTTCTTCCAAAGGAATCCCTTCTTCATTTTGAACAACTGCTTCCTCTGCCTCTGCAATCTCAGTCTGAAGTTTCCTCTCTGCTATCTCATCAGGGAAATACATCTATGTCTATGTTCCTACAAAAATTGTATGGACTATCCTCCTAGGAAGAGGGTTGCTTCCCTGTGTTCTAGGCATTTTGGTCTTCTTTCTTTCATAGGCCTTGTCGGCTTTCTCCAATTGTTTTCTTAATTCTTTAATAATTTCTTTTAGTTTGCCAACTTTTTGCTTTAACACTTTAATTCTTTTAACCCTTCTTTTCAACAACTTGTTTTCATGTTTTAACCTTCTGATTCTGTTGTGGCTTTTTCTTGTTTTATGTTTTTGTGAAATGTCAGGGTTTTCCCCACCTTGACCAATCAATAATTGTTCCTATGTTTCTTCTATTTTCTTTGTTTGCACTACAAGGTTATTTACCTCAGTGTGAGGTTCTACCTGTGTTGTATCTTCTGGGAATGACATCTCTATGTTAGGGAGGTCCACAACAGGGTTTGAAGAAGAAGTTGGTGTTGGGTGTTCTTCGTGCCTTCTTGTGTCTTTGTCAATTGATGTCCCTAAATTCCCTAGAACCTGAGCCATTTCTGCCTCATAACTTTTGAAAAACTACTCTGTGAGGTGTTCTAGTTATGGTTGGGTATTTTCCTGAGTTCTTTCTTGTGGGGTTTGTTCTATCTGTCTGATTTCCTTAATGTTTTCCTGCGAGGAATACTTTGTTTGTGTCATTTCCTGGGTTTCTCTAGGTTGTGCTATCCCTTTGCTTTTCCTTTTCTTCTCAGTGGGGGTTTTAGGGACAACAATTGTCCCTTTTCTCTTTTTCACTGATGCCTCTGCCTGTGAGGTCTGAGTCTCTGCCAATTGGACGGGGTCTGCCCCAATTTCAGGTTGAGGAAATGGAACTTCCATTTGGGCAGTAGCTTCCCCTTCCTATGCTACTTTAATTCCCTGTGGTGGGTTTTCATGATGTAATTCAGGTTGTTCCATTTGTAGAGTCCTATTGGCCTCGATAAGATCACCCTAGGTTAATTGAGTTTGACTCGGGGCCTTATTTACTATCAGTTTGACTAATCCATGGTGGCTAATGATAGTATAGGATCCTTGGCCTTCTGTGTTCTTATAGCAACCTCATGTAACATAGCATTTAGAAACAATGGTAAATTGATTACTAACCATTGTTTGAGAGATGCTAACAATTTGAGGTGGAGTGGGCGGATCACATCGTACCTTCCGTCGTAGGTGATATACCTTTGTATTAGACTTTCCAGTTCTTACAAGTTCTAGAATAATTCGGGTGTGATGTTCGTGTCATATCCTTGCAACCGTTTGAAGTACTCTGTCCATCCCAACTGGTGTAATATTTCTCTTGCCTGCTCAGTTACCTATAGTAATGTTGGTTCCTGGCGCACACTTCATCCACCCATATTTTCTGTGAGCAAGTGAGGACGACAATTGTTCCTTGTTGCAACTTAACTCAACTAGATTTTGAAATAATGGAAATAGAAAATATAGAACAACACTGTGTATATATAAAAAAATGTGAATTTTTCCTCATTTACTGCACTCATTATAATCTATAGAAAATTTTATCGAGTATCTACCCCCCATAAATGGAAAGGTCGACCTCGACCATCAAAAGTATGAGTGTAATAATGGCATATAGTTCCAGTGCAGTTATTGCTATGCCGCCACTGGAAATATGATCATTAATGACTTTTCAAAAAGTACTTTAGTAATAATTATGAACAATCCTCATTTTGTGTGGGAACATACTTATGTCAAAACCGTTTTCGAAAAAAGATTCTAAATGAATTTAAATTTGTTCACGTGTTTTAAAAATATTCCACATATAATGTTGTTACTTTCCCTTGTTTGTTGGATATATCTGGAATGATAGCCTCATTTTTTAGAAAAGGATATCTAAGAACACATAAAAAATTGACGTGTTTAAGGTAAACTTCGATACCATAGGCAGATCCACTGCTACTAGCAGACGTCCATAGCCTCGATAGGGTTGCCTTTTAACACGTAGATGAGCCCGTGTCCTTAATAAATAGTTTGAATTGTCTTTTCCCAAGAAGACCATTATCCTGGTTTGGTAGCCAGATGATGATAATTCCACTCATGATATTGTAACCTAAGTGAACAAGTCAGCTCGTGATGAGACCTCGTGTCCTTTGATGAGAAAAATGCCAAAGTCCATTGCCCTTGTGTGGTAGCCATAGTGGGAATGTCACTTATGTTATTATCTGATGATCGTGGTAGGTTGGCTCGTGATGAGACCCTTATCCTTTGTGGGAGAAGTTTATTACTTTATTGAAAACTTTTTTTGTTTTTAGGCTCTATCAAGGAAGGCTCATTTACTCCTTAAGAGTGAGGGATTGCATAAGAAGTGTAAGAATGCCAAGTAAGAATGTGTTTGAGATTCCTTATTATGATATGAAAGAAATTATCATTCAAGTATATGTAGATATATAGGGGAAAGAAACGAATTATAGTGGTTAATGAATTGTGAACAAAATTTAAGATAATTCGGAAAAATTAATCCAAAAATAGTTTGCTAAGGTATGTTAAATGATCCACACAAAAGGATAAATAAAAACTAGTGTTGATGAAAATGTATTAGTGAAGGTCATATCCAAAGGGGTGATTGGGATAATGGCATGCTTTGTTCACTAAGAAAAAGGAACAACAGTAAAAATGTAGAAGGAACAACAACTATTTATTTTCAAATGAACAATGTTATCTGAAAAGGGAACAACTGGTACTATAAAGGGAACAACATTGGGATGGAAGGAACGACAATCGTTATTTTGAATGGAACAACAATCATGCGAAGGTGAAAAAATTTTTAATTTTCAAAGGGACGACAATCGTTTCATTTTAAATGAACAGTAGCAATGATGTTCACATTTTTTACCCATCTAATTTAAGTGATTGGAAAACTCCCACAGACACTTTTTATTTTTATTTTTATTATTATTATTATTATTATTATTATTATTATTATTATTATTATTATTATTATTTTCATGAATCTATAATTGATTAGTCATCAACTAAATTCATTCAATTTATATGGGTAAGTTTGTTCAATAATCGAAGTATTGGATGGTCTATTAGTATCATGAAAACATGTTCATCGTCTTGTGAGAACAGGGTTTATATTTTCTGGATTTTTGCAAAGTGAGATAGGAGCAAGGAACATAAAAGAGTGTTAATTATATTCATTACAATCATATTTTCTAGTTTTTATTTCCTGATGTGACTTTTCTTAAAAAGTAAAGACTAAGAAAAAAAATCAATCAAATATGTAAATAAAGCTATATACAATATGTACAATGTTGATAAAAAAAATCATCATTTATGAAGTTGAGGTTGTTGGGTTACCTTCCCAGCCAACTAAAATTTGAACAGTAGGGTCCTTACTTACTTCTTGGCAGAAGGATTCTTTTGAAGGCGGTTGATGGTAGAGCCGTAGTCGATGTGCATTTACCAGAAAAGGAGAACCAGACCTGTCGATGGTGACTAAAGTGACGATGCCATTATCATGAACTTCTTTGTTAAGCCCTAATATTGGCTCATTACACCTTAATTGGGGCATATTATATTAGTAATGTTATTTTATTTATGTTGGCTTTAGGCCATTAGTTGTAATTATACCTCCTAGTCTCCTATATATACCAAGGAGACATTTTCATTTTGAATCATTTTGTACTTGAACATTTAAGTGGGGTAAAAGGAGGTTTCCCCCTCAAAGAGGCTTATTATCTAAAATAATCTATTTTTCAAGGTGTTGAGTACTTTTTCTGAGGATTCTCTATGCTATATTGATATTTGGTTCTTAACATATGGTATCAGAGCTCAAGGTCTTGGGGTTTCACTGCTACATCTGAGACACCATGGAATTTTCGCTATAAATTTTTTTATACAATGTTTTAGAAGGAACGAATTGGAGGATATTTATTATAAGGATCAAGGCACGTTGGGTTCAAAATTTAGCTCCTGAGGCCTTATACTTTCGGAGATACAACCTGTACAAGATAGGGTTCTGGAATCATACTGAACTGAGTCATTGCGACATTTTCGCTATAAAAGCTTTTGTATACCATTTCAGACCCTGAAATCTAGAGGATATTTACAGAAATTAGAAATGTATCTGTGGTAAAAAATTTAGCTTCTGGGTCATCTTAAATTTGTAGATACACCTTGTGTAAGATAGGGTATCTAACTAGTCCTATTGACTAGTCTCATGAAGGTGTTCCAAGTAAAACAATCATAACTTCTTCCTAGAGTATCCAAATTGTGTGGGACTCATTTCATTAGATTGTGGACAGTCTGTAGTATTTTTGGTGCGAGTTTCAGAATTTTATATCAATTATTTTGGGCGGGGCACGCTATACAAGTGAGATCTCCTGGAAAGGCCAAAAATCGGCAAGTTGTGGGGAAGTTACCGTAAATTCCACTTGGCACATCCAATTTTGATCAGACCTGTGGCATTGCAGAGAAGAAATATCAGAGAACTACATAAAATAAAGTTTCATACCCAGAAGGGCCGAAACTTGGGAGATACAATAGAAGAAATATTGTCTAGAAGAACCACCTCAAAATCAAGGTTCAAAAGTGATACTTGGCCAACATGCCACCCAAAAAGTGAACTTCTACACCAAATAAGCCTTCAGAAAATCCTACTTGGACTCTTGATGAAGGTGAAGAAATGCATAGGGACATAAATGGTTTACAAAAGAAGATAGTAACAAAAGATGAACTACAAGAGATGATGGATTCAATGGAAGCTAAGTTGGATACTAAGATGGATGGTTTAAAAGGGGAGATCATGGAAGTATTGAAAAATTTCGTAACAGAGAAGACATTTGAAAGTGAAAATGCATCCCATGGAATTCATAATGAGGACACATGGAAGGTGAATCAAGAATGGAGAAACTCCAACTTTGGTTTGAAGACCAACCACGTTCCTAAGATAGATATGAGGAAGTTTGATGGCAAGGACCCAATCACATAGATACTTCAGATGGAGAAATTCTTTGATCTCTATAATGTGTCACATACACAAAAGGTATGAATTGGTTCTTTATATTTAGAACCTAATCAATTTTTATGGTATCGATGGCTTTGTTCTCACAAATCACTCGTCACTTGGATGATTTTCATAGAAGAAATAATAGCACACTATGATGATACAAGGAGCAATACCTTCTTTAGCCAATTGATAAATCTCAAGCAAAAGGATTCAGTTACCGAGCACATTGAGAACTTCCAAAGATTGAATATAAAGGTAATCGATATTCCAGATGAGCACTTGATTGATGTATTCATAGGAACTTTAAAGGATAACATTCAACATGAGGTCCGCCTTTGGGAACCCAGATCATTGGAGAATGCATTTAAGGTGGCAAGAAATGTTGAAAGTAAAAATATGGCTATGGCTACTAGAAAGACCAATCCTAACATCTATAGAGAGAACAATGCTCCTTCTAAAACACCTCAACAATTGGAGGAAAGAAAAGCAAAAGCTTTATGCTTTAATTGTGACAACAAGTACAGTAAGGGACATAAGTGCGGTGAGAAGAAATTATTCTACATAGATTGTGAAGAGGAAGAAGAAAAAGAACCATCTCAAGACGAAAACGTAGAAGTAATTTCGTCTGAAGAGTTGACTCCCACGATATCATGTAATGCATTGGCTGGAATTAGTACTCCTCAAACCCTCAAGATCGAAGGATACATCAAAAAGAAAAAGGTAATAGTCCTAATTGATTATGGTAGTACTCATAATTTCATTCACTATAAATCAGCCAAAGATCTCAATTGCTTTGTATATCCGGTGCTAGAGTTTCAGGTAATGATTGCAGATGGAGGAACTATCAATTGCTCAGGAAAATGCAATAAGATCAATCTTACTATGGGGTAATATGTAATGAATAGTCCAATGATTTCTATACCCATGGGTGGTGCAGATGTTGTACTAGGAATCCAATGGTTACAATCATTAGGAACAATGGATTTTAATTTTCAAGAACTTTTCATGAAATTTTCATTGGAAGGAAAAAAAATTGAGTTAAGAGGTATCACAGGGAAACCCGGTAAGGTGATAAGCTCTAACGGCATGAAAAATTCTTTAAAAAGGGGAACCAAGGTGTTATTGCACAACTATGCTCACTAGATGTTCAAACATCTAAGCCATCTATTCCTCAAGATCTCCAAAGGATCATTGATAAGAATTCCAAAGTATTTGAAGATATTCCCAAAGTTCTTCCACCCACTTGAAATCATGATCATGAAATTCACCTAATTCATGAGAGTGTTCCTCCTAACATCAGGCCATACAGATACCCTTACACCCATAAGAGTGAAATTGAGCGCATGGTTGAAGAAATGTTAGAGGCTGGAATTAATAGACCCAGCCAAAGTTCTTACTCTGCACCAATGGTAATGGTATTCAAGAAAGATAATTCATGGCGTATGTGTCCAGATTATAGAGAGCTCAACAAGATCACTATTAAAGATAAGTTTCCCATTCCCGTCATTGATGAATTGTTAGATGAACTACATGGAGCAATCTATTTCAAAAAATTGGATCTTTGTTCAGGGTATCATCAGATCAGAATGAAGGAAGAAGATATCCCAAAAACAACATTCTGAACTCATGAAGGCCATTATGAATTTTTGGTCATGACTTTTGGCCTTAGAAATGCACCTTCCACATTCCAAGGGTTAATGAATTCCATTTTCAATCCCTTCCTTCGAAAATTTGTGTTAGTATTTTTTTATGATATACTAATCTATAGCAAGTCTTGGGAGGATCATGTGCGACATGTTGACAAGGTGCTACAACTACTAAAGGAGCAACAACTATATGCCAAACCATCCAAATGTTTCTTTGGAGTAAAGG
>JASDQU010310092.1:18309-34949 GCA_032191745.1 Picea mariana | reverse complement strand
AATCTTAAAGGACAACCTGACCATGGCACAAAATCGCATGAAACAACAAGCAGATCAACATCGTAGTGAAAGAAGTTTTGAAGTAGGGGATTGGGTGTTTTTAAGACTACAACCATACAAACAGATGTCCCTCAAGAAAGCCAAGAAGGATAATAAATTATCACCAAAGTACTATAACCCTTATAAGGTGTTGCAAAAGGTTGGTACTATGGCATACAAATTGGAGCTGCCTGCATGTTCACGAGTACACCCAGTTTTCCATGTTTCATGCTTAAAGAAGGTTATAGGCGAAAAGATCCCAGTTCAAACTATATTTCCAGAACTTGATGAGGAAGGAAAAATCATATTGGATCCTGAAGCCATCACCGACACAAGAATTTGCTAGCTAAGGAATAGATCCATTTCAAAGTATCTCATTAAATGGAGGAAACTACCGGCTAAAGATTCCACTTGGGAAGATGAGTCTTTTATATAGAAGCATCTAGAGTTACTCAAGCGTTGCAGACAACACTTGTCTCAAGGGGAGGGGCATGTTAAGCCCTAATATTGGCTCATTACCCCTTAATTGGGGCATATTATATTAGTAATGTTATTTTATTTATGTCGGATTTAGGCCATTAGTTGTAATTATACCTCCTAGTCTCCTATATATACCAAGGAGACATTTTCATTTTGAATCATCTTCTACTTGAACATTTAAGTGGGGTAAAAGGAGGTTGCCCCCTCGAAGAGGCTTATTCTCTGAAATTATCTCTTTTTCAAGGCGTTGAGTAGTTTTTTTGAGGTTTTTCTATGCTATATTGATGTTTGGTTCTTAACATTCATTAATTTCATATGGTCCCAACCACCTTGTCTGTAATTTTCTAGGAAAATCCTGAAATCTGGAATCATAGAGAAGTGCTCAATCACCTTTTTGGAATGATTTCTTCTTGATATGTTTATCATGCCAGTTAGCTCTATGTTGTTGAATAACAACTGTGCACTCCAATGCGGGCAGGCATGCTTCGTCCAACTCATTGAGTTGTTGTAGGCGTTGTTTATGTGCCTCTGTAAGATCCAGTCCAATCTCCTGGTCCATCCTTAGAGTCTTGATCTCAAACTCAATTGGAAAGATAGGTTCTTTACCATAGAATAAATGATAAGGAGAGTATCCAGTGGCGCTACACTACGTTGTACGATAATCCCATAAGGCATTTGGAAGCTCAGTTGCCCAATTCTAACGGTTTGTTGAGACTGTTTTTGTCAAAATTGCCTCCAAGACTTTATTGGTGCTTTCTACTTGTTCGTTTTCCTGTGGGTGGTATGGAGAAGTAATTATGTGTTTAATATGATAATTGTTCAAGGTGGTCATGATTATATGAGCTCTAAATTGCGACCCTCTATCAGTGGTTACTTCTCTGGGTAATCCATAGCATACAAACAATTTGAAAATAATTTTAATGACTACTTCCTCTGTTGCATTTTACAAGGCTTCTGCCTCTACCCATTTGGTCATGTAGTCTGTTGCCACTAATATATAGGCCTATTGATTTGACTTCGGGTTGAAGGGGCCAACGAGGTCCAGTGCCCATCTCTCTAAAGGTTATGCGACTACTTGTGCTTGTAGGGGAATTTCATCAGCTTGGCTTGGTCGACCCATGCTTTGACAATTGTTGCAGGCATGGACATATTTCTTTGCATCTTTAAATATTGAGGGCCAATAATATCCCATTTGTAAGATCTTATGCCTAGTCCTGCAGTCTGAAAAATTTCCGTCGTAGGGCTCATCGTGACTTGCCTTCATTATGTCGTAGATTTTGTCATCTCTCACACATCTTCGGATCTAGATATCAACCCCTGTGTGGAAAAGATATCCACTAATCCAGGTGAATTGTGCACTGTGTTGGACTATCAGTTTTCTCTCCCTTGATGATAGGTGTGCTGGTAGTTTCCCAGTTGCCAGATAATTTTCCACATCAGCGTACCAAGGTGTCTTAGTAGTGACAGCAAACAGATGTTCGTTTGGAAATTGGTCTTCAACTGTTAAAGAATCATCTGCTTTGGGTACGCGAGACAAGAAGTCTGCAACAAGATTCTCTCTTCCGGGCCAATCCTTGATGGTGATGTCGAATTCCTGCAATAGTAATAACTAGTGAGTAACCCATCCATTAGTAATAGGTTTATTAGATAAATATATAATAGTAGAATGCTCAGTATATAGAATAAATGGATAGGATGTTATATAGTGACGAAATTTATTAATAGCACGTATAACGGCTAAAAAATCTTTTTCTATTACTGTATAATTTAATTCAGTGGGAGTAAGATTGTTGCTAATAAAATAGATATCATAAGGTTTCTTGTCTTCTTACTGTCCAAGGACAGTGCCTATGGCGATATCTGATGCATCTGTAGAGATGTGGAATGGTATTTTCTAGTTCGGTCCTCTCAACACTAGTGTTGTCAAAATCATCTTTTTAAGTTCTGCGAATGTCACATCACACTTATCATACCATTGAAATTTTGCATTACCAGTTAAAGCATTTAAAGGTGCAAGAGTCTTTGCCAAATTTTCCATGAATATGCAATAGTATCCTGAAGCGCCAAGGAAACTATGTACCTCATTTTGTGTACGTGGTGTAGAAAGGTTAAGGATTACCTCAATTTTTGTTGGTTCTACCCTGATTTCATTTGCAGAATTATAATTCCCTAGTACCACACCTTCAATCATCATCATATGACATTTTTCATGACTCAAACATAATCTGGTAGCAATGCATCGTTCCAATACCTTTTCCAGATTGCTTAGAGCTTGATCAAAATCATTTCCATAAGGGGTGAAATCTTCCATGTAAACCTCAAGCCCTTCATTAATCAGATCAAAAAATATGCTCTGAATGGATCTCTGGAATGTGGATGGAGCATTACATAATCCAAAGGGAAATACTCTATATGAAAAAGGTACCCTAGGGAAATGTTAATTTAATGTCTATCTTGATCTTTCGAGGCAATCTGGATCTGATTATATCCACTGAAACCATCTAAGAAGGAGAAAAACTTCTTCCCTACTAAAGTATCAAGGACTTGATCGATAAAAGGTAAGGGGAAGTGATCCTTCTGGGTAGCCTTGTTGAGTTCTCTGTAGTCTACACAGATTCTCCATTTCCCATTCTTCTTGGGAACGATCACTAGTGGGGAAACCCCCCAACTGTCCAAAATATGATATATAAAATTTACATCTAACAATTTCTGTAATTATTCTTTAACAATGTGCTTGAGGTGAGGAATCAATCTTATTTGGGGTTTTCGGATGGGTTGGGCATCTTTCTCAATATAAATATGATGTGTGCAGAGTTGCGGATCAATGTCCTTCATGTCAGAATACTCCCAGGAAAAAGCCTATTGATACTTAGAAAGGATGTGAATCAATTTGTGTTGTTGTTGCCTTTTTAGATTAGCATTAATATTCAAAACCCTCCCTCGTGCAATCTCAACTGGTTTTTTATTATGAACAACGATAGTGGGGATCTATTGTTCCATCAATTCTTCTAGCAAATCTCCATGTGCCTCATTATATAACACAACCTTTAGCATTTGGCATGCCATGTTACTTACAATGGATGGGATATTAATGAAGTTGTTGATCACATCGTCTTCTAGTTGATTCTTGAGTCCCAGGGCTTCTTCCAGAGTGAGAGGGGGTCGTAGATCTTTTTCTAGATATCTCGATGGTGGCAATTGTTGTTAATGTTTAAGCCATTATTATAGTTCTTTGCATTTCAATAGATAACAATAGCATAATACAAGATCACTGATAAATACACAATCACAAGAGACACAACATTTATCCTGGGAAACCCTCTAGGGGAAGAAAACCCAACAAAACTTCCTTATTATAGATAGCCAATACAATGCCAAGAGAGAACTTAAGCTAATACAAAATATCCTCTCCCAAAGATGCGCCACTCTCTCTCCTTCTTCTCCAGATGTAGTTCCGAAACTTGTCTCTCAATGAGAAAGTGAGTTGTGTCTAAGTGAGGCGCTAGCCTCCTTATTTATACAATACTGGCATGTGTGGGAGTGTCCCTTCACTGGCAGGGCTGACTTCTACTACTGGGTGGTTATAACCACCTTTATTATATTATGGGGCCTCTTTGATATATTCTGGGGACGACTTCTCTTATTTCCTATTACAATTATATTATGACCAATCCGCAAAAGGGGATTTAGTCCTTTTACAATAGCCGACATGATCAATCTTCAATGGGGATTGATCCAATGAATAATATATCAAATAATGATAAGAATACACTTTGCAGTTACATTATTTCAACACTCCCCCTTAACAAGAAGGGTATTCTTCAAAAACATCAGACAAGAGAGAGAGGCATTTATCATCAACAACATCAGGAGGACAACATCATCAATATCATCTTGGAACACTGACTGACATATTTATAAATCATCGAAATTTTTCTTCATCGGCAACATCGTCATTCTCAAAGGAATGAAATCATCATCTGCATCAATATGTATTAGTATAAAACTAATACATCATCATCATCATAGCACGAGGCTGGCTCATCATCATAATACAGGACTTGCTTTACGTCACAGATGTAAGGCTGGAAGCACAATACTCATATTTCTTTACGTCACAGCAATCAAGCTGGAAGCAAGGTACTCGTCTTGCTTTACATCACAAAAATCAAGATGGAAGCAATATAATAGTCTCATCTCATCATCTTGCTTTACATCACAACCATCAGGTTGGAAGCAAGATACTAGACTGGCTTTACATCACAATTGTCAAGCCAGAAGCTCAATACTAGTCACATCTCATTGTCTTGCTTTATGTCACAACCATCAGGTTGGAAGCAAGATACTAGAATGGCTTTATGTCATAACTGTCAAGGCGGAAGCTCAATACTAGTCACATCTCATCTTCTTGCTTGACGTCACAACCATCAGGTTGGAAGCAAGATACTAGATTGGCTTTACGTCACATCTGTCAAGCTGGAAGCTCAATACTAGTCACATCTCATCTTCTTTCTTTACGTCACAACCATCAGGTTGGAAGCAAGATACTAGACTGGCTTTACGTCACAGTTGTCAATCCAAAAGCACAATACTAGTATCATCACATCTTCTAGATTTACATCACAACCATCAGGTTAGAAGCAAGATACTAGAATGGCTTTACGTCACAACTGTCAAGCCGGAAGCATAGTACTAGTCTCATCACATATTCTTGCTTTACGTCACAACAATGAGGCTGGAAGCAAGAGATGTCTCATCACAAAAACTACTCCCCCTTTCAAGGAAGGTCCTTTAGAACTATACCAATCTTATCTCGAAAGTTCTCAAACTTTACATGAGATAGAGGCTTGGTCAACACATCAACAACTTGTTCATTCATGCTAACGTACTGGATCTTTATGGCTCCTCTCTACACCATGTCACAGATGTAATGATATTGGATCTCTATGTGCTTCGACCTGTCATGGAATACAAGATTCTATGTCATCTTTATGCAGCTCTGGTTGTCACATAGGATCGTGGTTGCTTCCATCTCTAAGTCAAATAGACCGGTCAACAACTTTCGAAGCCATATAGCTTCGCAGCTGGCAGAACATGCAGCAATGTATTCTGCTTCCACTGTGTTGATAGCAATGCTGGATTTCTTTCTACTCTCCCATGAGATCATGGCTGATCCCAAACTGAAACAACATCCTAAAGTGATTTTCATGTCAGAAACACTTCCTTCCCAACCTGCATTAGTATATCCACTCAATGTGAAATCATGATATCCATCATAGTTGAGACCACAATCTATTTTACCCTTAAGGTACCTCATCACATGTTTTGCAGCCACTAGGTGAACATGTCTGGGTTCTACCAGAAATTGACTCAAGGTGTTCACGACAAAACAAATTTCTGGTTCAATGTTCATCAGGTACATCAACAATCCAATAATCTGTCTGTACAGCGTGGCATCAATCAATTCTGACGAAGTATCGACCAACAACTTGAGCTTCGTTTCCATGGGTGTATTCATGGGCTTGCACTCTAACATGTTGAATCTCATCAATATTTCGACTGCATACTTCCCTTGGTTAAGGAAGATCCTCTCTAGACCCTGCCATACCTCAATATCTAAGAAATAGTGCATTAGGACAAGGTCTTTCATTTCAAATTATGAGGCAAGTCTCTTCTTACATTCAGTGATGAGATTTTCTTCTCCGGTTAAGAATAAGTCATCCGCATATAGCATTAATATTACTGTCTCATCGTTCATAACCTTGAAGTAGAGGTTAGAATCTAATTTACTCTTGGTAAAGCCCAAGCTCGTCAGGAAACTATCTATCCGGCCATACCAAGCTCTAGGAGCTTGCTTCAATTTGTATAAGGCTTTCTTCAACCTGCAAACATGAGACTTCCTATCTTCAACTTCAAATCCTTGAGGTTTCTCTATATACACTTCCTCTTCGATAACACCATTTGGGAAAGTTGTCTTTACGTCCATCTGGTGTAACTTCCACTTCATCTTAGCTGCAAGAGCTATGATGGTTCTGATCGAAGTGTATCTGGCTACACGAGCGAATGTCTCTTCATAGTCAATGCCTTTTTTTTGATAAAAGCCACGAGCTACAAATATTTCTTTATACTTATCAATACTTCCATCAACAACATGTTTTATTTTGAAGAGCCATCTGGACAATACCACATCCTTGCTATTTGGTATGGGAACTATTTCCCATACATCGTTCTTTATTATGGATTGGTATTCCTCTATCATGGCATCTGCCCATTCTTTCCTCTGAATGGTTTCTTCAAAGAAGGTAGGCTCCTCCTCTAGAAGATCACACATCAAAGCCGTATAACTGGAGAATGGATTTGGTCTTTTCACCTGTCTCGTACTTCCTTCGGGAACACCATACTTCTCTCCATATTGAATAATATCTCTAGCCCAAGATGGATTTATTTTATGGAGGATCATCATCTGAGGAGGTTATTGAACTTCTACTACATCATGATCTTCTAGAATTTCCTCATCAGGGGAAGTTACAACTTCCCTCACTGGTCCTGCAGTTCTGGGAACCTCCCTCACTGATTCTGCAGTTCTGGGGATTGTGGGTTCTTCTTCATGTACTTATTCAAGCTGGCATATTCTCAATTTATTGAGTGTTGCATCTTCATCAAAGGTCACATCCCTGCTGATCTCAATGTGGCGGTGACCTGGTATGAAAGTTCTGAAGGCCTTGGATACCTCACAATATCCCACAAATATTCCCTTCTTTCCTGAAGGTTCCAGCTTGTTTCTCTTCTCTTTTGGTATATGAATAAATATTGGGCAGCCAAATATTTTGAGATGGCTTACCTCTGGCTTCTTTCCAGTGAACATCTTTTCCAGGGTCTTGAGCCCAAGTGCACTATGGGATAATCGGTTCTACACATATACAACTGCCATTGCTGCTTCTTCCCATAAGCACATAGGAAGATCTTGATCATAGATCATAGTTTTCATAGGCTCCATTATCGTTCTATTCTTTCTTTCAGCCACACTGTTTTGTTGAGGATTATAGGGAGTAGTGAGTTCCCTCTTGATCCCAACATATTTGCAGAAGCTCACAAACTCTTTTGAGGTGTATTCTCCTCCATTATCTTACCTGAGTATCTTGATATTTCTTTCATAAAGATTCTCTATCAAGACTTTGAATTCATTTAACTTGTTGAAAACTTCATCTTTAAATTTCAAATAAAATATACCCAGGTCTTATGAGAATAATCATCAATGAATGATACATAGTATACATACCCACTCATGGAGGATGATGGCATTGGGCCACACACATCTGAATGGATGAATTCTATGACTCCTTCTTTTCTATCTCTCTTCGGAAAAGGGTTCTTGATGTTCTTCCCTTGTGCACATCCATTGCATACGCCTTCATGGTCAACCTTGAGTTTTGGTAAACCTGTGACCACTTTGCATATGTATGGTAGTGCCTTGTAGTTAATGTGAGCTAATCGTCTATGCCAAAGTTCACATGGATTTTCAATGGCGTGGGTCATGGCAACTTCTGTGTGACCCTTTAGCTTATGCAAGCCACCTTCTTCTTTTCCAATGATGATTGCTTCATTTATGGTCTCTCCTTTATCACATTGCCTTCTGCAACCTTTACTATAGCTCCCTCAGGGTTATTACCTGTGACCTGGAGCAAGGTCAAAAAAATAGCAAGCAAGAATAATATCCTTTTGATAATATAAAGAAATAGCACGAACAATCATCACAGTAGCTCCGTTAGAGATATCACTTGTAGTTTGTCTGAATCAAAGATTAAAGGTAAGGAATACAATAAGAAATGAGGTCAACACTCTCATAGTGTTGTGATCAAACATTCCTTCATGGCAACCTGGAACTAACACATGAGATTCTTCCTAGAGGAGGTGTTAGTTGTATCAGACAAATTATTACGTTAATCATTTACCTCTATATTCTCACATGCTATCAAGTATGATACTTTACAAATATTTCTATCTCAACTATAGTCATCAACTTGTCATGTGTACCTTTGAATCTTATTAACTTGATTAATCAAACCTAGAGCCTTGTCCTCAGGAATGAGTGCTTTCTTTTCTTCTGAGTCTCCTTCACTCAAGATGACGAGTTATTTCTTCAACATGTCTTTTGTACTAAGACAATACATTATCTTGACAGAAGGTTGGGTTAGAGGATAAGTTCTATGATCTCAACTTTTAATCCATCTAATACCTTTACTCAGAAAAGATTAGAATGATGCAACATTGATCAATATAACAAATGGATGCATATCAGAATAATCACACCTGGGTTGTATCATTACTCTGAATGTGTTGGATCTTGAGATCCTTTTGGATCTATGGAAAGAGATCCCTTCTCCTGCAAATACTCTTTAAAGTTTAACCATTTAAACATATGTGAGTACATACCTCTGATAACATTTGTAGGTAGTGTCACCATCTGGCAGTAGCAGTAATCATTACCAACTCTTAAAAACTTCAAGGGTGTTTGCAACTGGTGTTACAGCTGCGACTGCAACTGATACTGCAATTGCAACTGGTTCTGAGATTGCAACTTAGGGTTTTATGAGGAAACACTAATTTTTCAAACTTCAAATTTTGAAATTCTGATCCAGGGAATAGATGCACTGAGCTGAGGCGAGTAAGCTGGTGCAGTTAGAATTTCAAAAATCCAACTTACCCCCTCAAACTTGATCTGCGGATTTCTGGACTGGTGCTTCTAGTTTTCTGGTACTTCTGGTTCTTTTGGTACTCTGGTTTTTTGGTACTTTTTGAAAACTAGGGTTTCACTTTTCGGGAAATATAGCCACTGAAAAGGTGCACTGAAGGTGCCAAAATTATCCTTGGGGGAGGACACACTTTTCTAGATGGTTTTAGGGCTGAAATACCTCACCAAAAAAAAACCCCAATTTGCATGTATGACAACAGTGACGTTTTTCACTTTTCTCTTGTGAAATATGCTCTCTTCAGCTTGGCTCTGAAACCATGTTAATGTTTAAGCCATTATTATAGTTCTTTGCATTTCAATAGATAAAAATAGCATAATACAAGATCACGGAGAAATACACAATCACAAGAGACACAACATTTATCCTGGGAAACCCTCTAGGGGAAGAAAACCCAGCAAAACTTCCTTATTATAGATAGACGATACAATGCCAAGAGATAACTTAAGCTAATACAGAAGATCATCTCCCAAAGATGTGACACTCTCTCTCCTTCTTCTCCAACTACAGTTCCAAAACTTGTCTCTCAATGAGCAAGTGAGTTGTGTCTAAATGAGGCACTAGCCTCCTTATTTATACAAGACTGGCACATGTGGGAGTGTCCCTTCACTGGCAGGGCCGACTTCTACTACTGGGTGGTTATAACCACCTTTATTATATTCTGGGGCCTCTTTGATATATTCTAGGGTCGAATTCTCTTTATGCCTATTACAATTATATTATGATCAATCCGCAAAAGGGGATTTGGTCCTTTTACAATAGCTGACATGATCAATCCTCAATGGGGATTGATCCAATGAATAATATATCAAATAATAATAAGAATACACTTTGTAGTTACATTGTTTCAACAACTGCTAATGCATAATGGACGAGCATGGTTTATCTAGAGGATACATGATGAGATTCTTTGTGGCACCTCCTTTAGCAATGGTCATGTTGCCTGTGTGACATTCTATGTATGCATCTATTGTTGTGAGCCATGGTCTCCCCAGTATTAGTGGATGTCCATCGAGTCCACTTCTTAGGTTGATAATGAGGAAATCAACTAGATATTCCCAAGAGTCAACTGAAATTGCTATATCCTTTAATGTACCAACTTGTTTGACCACTGATCAATCAACCAATTGTAACATAATTGGCGTAGGTTCGAAGGAAGTAAACCCCGGGATGTTGCAAGTTTCGATGGTCAAGATATTAATGGCTACCCCCAAATCCACTAGTGTATTTGGAAAAGAACAACCCTCTATCTGAATGGTTACTATGGGATTCCTTGGGTCTGCATATTTGACCAGTTCCTATCTTCCTAGGATGAGATAAGACAAGGCACCTACCACGTGAACAGTTGATGATGAATTTTAAACTTTCCTGATAGGCTTCTTCCCACATAATTCCTTAATTGTCTTTACATAAATTGGGATGTGTTGCAGAGCTTGTAGGAGTGGGATCTTAACATATAAATTCCTTAGTTCCCCTACGATGTCAAAGTTAGGCTACATGGATGGTTTTTCTATCATTAGTCTTTTGGGGAATGAGGGAGGAGGGGTTACATCCATATCAGGATTCTGTTGTTCGAATTTGTTTCCCTCCTGCTCTATTTCTTCCATTATGACCACAGTCGAAGGTGTTATTGCTGGTTGTACATTATTTTCATTCTCCTAATCTTGGTGAATGTTATTCTCTTCAGGAGAAATTATGCACCTTGACTTCAGTCGAAGTTCGTTGCACCCTACGAAATTGATTTCCCTGTCCACATTCTCAATAATCTGCACAAGTTGGGCTGGTCAATTATTGGGATTTGGGTGGGGTTGAGATGGTAATTGAGGGTGCAATTGCGGTTGAGGATTCTGGGGTAGTTGGAGTGGAGCTTGAAAAGTGGGTTGAGTTTGAGGGGCCATCCCCATGGGTTGATTGGTCATTCCCATGGGGCACTACCAATTTTTCTTCCAATTGGGGTTTTGGGAAGCTGTGTTGGACCACTGTGAAGGGTAGGGGTTGTTGTTTGAATTCTACCATGATGATGTAGGGTATTGCAATCTAGTCCATGTAGGATTTGTAGTTGGTTGATTTGGCCAAGGGGGATTTGCAGCTGGATATTGTTGGGGCTTCCAGGTGGGGTTAGCAAATGGTTGACCTTGCCATGTGTTTCCAGAATTTTACTGCTGATTATACTGCCCAAAAAAGAAAGAGGAAGGGTCTTGCAGTGTACCTGGGGGACGAGCCTGCCATTGGCGACATTGGGCCATTAGATATATCGGTTTTGTTTCCTCTTATGCCTCTTTGAAGACAACTTTTAATCCTGGGAGCGATGGGAATTGATTTGTTGCGTGATCTTTAGCACAGATAGTGCACACTCGAACCTCATCCAAAGGACATTCCCTCAGACCATGTTTCTTTTTGCATTGGTGGAAAAATATGGCCAAGGACTGTTCTACATCTGACTGTTTCTTCTTAGCCTGCAAAACATCCAATTGTGTAGTCAGAGTGCTTAGAATGTCATTTTTGAAATTTTCTAAAAGATTACCAACTTCTTCTCGGGTAACACCCCCACTGGTAATGTTGTTATTTCTGGTGAGGGGAGCCTGCATACCTGATCTGGTCTGTGTACTTCCACGCGAGCATCTGATGCACAATTGAACAACGTTATCATAAGTTTATTGATAAATATCACCCTTCCCCATTAAATTCAATGTTTCTACCCATTCATCTTTCATTCCTTTTATCAGAGTGGATTTGAGTACCTCACCTGCTAATGTACCATAAGGAAATCTTTGCAAATTGTATTGGAACCTTTCAACATATTCTTCTAATGTCTCATTTTCCTTTGCAGTAATTTGAAAGATTTCATATTTTAGATCCCTGGTTCTATAATAATCCTGATATTTTGTCAAGAAGGCTTGTTTCATTTCATCCCATGAGTTTATCGTTCTACCTCCCAATCCCATAAACCAACGTAAAACTACTCCTTTCAAAGTGGAAGGGAACAACTCTAGTTTTTGGGGTTCGAAGGTGTAGTCATAACCCCTACATAGGACATCAAATTCGAATAAGAATGCATCCAAGTTCTCTGAAATTAATCCATGAAAGGTTGGAAAATTATGTAAGGGAATCGCTTTCATGGGGGCATTAGAAACTGGATCAACTATCGGATATTCCAAAGTGGAAGTTTGGGCTCATGGTTGATTTGGTTGCACCATTTGGTCGAAGATATGCCAATAATTTTCAGGAATTTCTTGGCCTGGGTGTTCTATTCAAGGAGATTGATTATCGGATCCCATAGGGATTTTGATTTCACTACCTCTATCTTGGATTTTAGGTATACCCTCTCCTATCACATGAGATCTAGAATCAGGTGGTGGTGATGGGTTTGTCTTAACAACCCCGCTAGTTTCCCCTTCTCCTTCCTCCAGATTAAAAGAGTTTCCCTCGTCTAAAGGGATGAGAAGTGGAAGATCTGTATTTTGAAAACTTTGTCTAGTCCCTTCAGTTCTTCTATGAACCTCAACATGGGTTGTAGTTGGTGAGACTGTTTCCTGATGGATTTGGGTAGAACCTCTCCTGGGTCCAACCGAAGCTTGAGATTCAACTTTTCGGATGATGTCGTCTATGAAAGTGCTTCTTCTAGGGAGCACCGATCCCTAGGTTTTTGTAATTTTTGGTGGGGGTTTTGGTTTTTCAGGTTCTTTCTTCTTAGTCATACACACTTCACACAAAAATTATAAACACCTATATAACCTCTATATATCAGGTGGAGGTAGGCGCGGGCATAAGTATTTTACTTATTGTCTACGTAGGTTCGTACCTTCTGTATTCAATACCTCATCCTCTAGAGACATAACCTATGCTACCTTTGACACTCTCCCCAACAACGACACCAAAATGTTGGACTCTAAATATGTCCTAAAAAAAATCTTAGTTTAACAATAATTTATCAAACCGAGGATTCATCTTTTTATCTCAAGAATATCAGCAAAGTCTATGCATATAGTTGTAGAGGTTAAAATCGTGCAGTTAAAGCAAATCTGAGCTTACCAAAAATCAAGTTCCTTACACATTCATTAAAACTCTGAAACTAAGATCTTAACAAAATTGAAATCCGATCTATAACATGCTGTGAATTTAAAGTCATTAATTGAATTGTTGAATTGATCTAATTAAGAAACAGTAATTGAGTCTATGAAAAGCTTGATAAAATGATCTATTGATGATTATTTAACCTATTGAAAATAAGTAATAAATTACTACATCTATGAAAAGGAACAATGACTGTAACTTAACCGAAAGGAACAACAAATGTAATCTTAAGCGAAATGAACAACAAATGCTAATTTAAGCGAAAGGAACAATAAATGCTAATTTAAGAAAAAAGAACGACAAATGTTAATTTAAGCGAAAGGAGCAGTGTGTATAATGATGAGAGGAACTGTCAAGAAGTAAACTACAACAATGGAAATTGGAACAACAATCAATAACATTCAAATGAAATGCCTATATAATGTAAGAAAACAACATAAAATCATTAACACACTTATGCATTTATCTTGAGTATTACAAAAGAGATTTAAATCACAAAACATAAATCAAACTGACACAATTATAGATTGAGACATTAACTCCTTCAGACTGGGCCCTTGGTCCTCAGATGCACTGCTACTGGAAACTCGGTATGAAAAACAGATGAAAACGCTCAAAGCTTCTATTAATTCCATAATTGGTACAACATCTACAAAAACTGCTTGCGCAGAGCAATTCCGAGTTCTAAATGTTTGGAAATAATTCTTCAATTTTTTTCTCTCATTCATTACCCTCTATATATTACAATAATATAGGTAAAATAAGCATTCCCGAGGATCGAAAGATCCTCAGGATTTCTTTTACTATTTATAAAGTTGATAAAATATGGAATCAATCTTCCTCCAACTGCTTTGCGCCTTATGTCTCCAAGCTTCAACAATCTTCGTATCTTCAAAATCTTCTTAACTATCTTGGGTTTGACAATATTTATCCATTCCTGCGCTAAAATCAAACAATTCCAACCGAATATTAGAATTTATCTAACATTACTCAATAATATTTTTAGAAGATATTTTAATCATTTTCTATCCTAATTATTCCTAATTAAAAGAAAAAGACAATCAAGATTTCATCACGAACCATGGAAATAAGAGGGATATTTCTACATTTTTCACAACTCAACATCGGGTGTGTGCTCTTAAATTTGGCGTTGCGCGGTGCAGAATTGGTAATGCGCAAAAAATAATGGTGCATGGGTGTGCACACTTAAATTTGGCGTTGCATGGTGCAGAATTGGTAATGCGTGAAAAATAACAGCGCGCGGGTGTGCACGCTTAAATTTGGCACTGCAAGGTGCAGAATTGGTAATGCATGAAAAATAACGGTGCGTGTGTGTGCGCACTTAAATTTGGCACTGCACGGAGCAAAGCTAGTAAAGAACAAAAAAATAATAGTACACGGATGTGCACACTAAATGTATCACTGCGTGGTGCGGATTGGGTGGCACATGCGTAATATTAGCTCACATGGTGTGAACACTGAGTATTGGAGAGCACAAAGGAATTTTGTTGGTGCACGTGCAATGTTGGTATGCAATGCATGCATGCTGAATATTCCTGCCGCGCAACAGTTTAATTAATGGTGTGCACAGAGTATTGGTGTGTGGTGGGAGCATACTAAACTTTGGCATGGTACAGAGCATAGAGTGCAATGCACATGGAATATTAGCATGTGACACAAAAATTGCACGCAATAGGTATTAGTGCAAGAACCAAAATTGTGAGTGGTAGATATTGGCGTGTGACACAAAAGTAGTATGCACGAGATATTGGTGCAACATAGAAGTGATCCACATTGGTTATAGGTGTATGGAGCATGCACTACCTTATGATGTTGTTGTGCATGCTAAATATGGCTAGAAATTTTCAAATATTTGCGCGTGAAGTCGTTTGGATGGTCTACAACAGCAGAAAACTAGTGAATTTTTGTGACATTTTATATTGTTTGAAGGTCATCTTTTTGCAATGCATTTTTTTAGGCCCTAAACATCGTTTTTAGCTGCTCAAAAACCATGAGAACATAATGTACTAAGGTACACTTTCTCTCTGCAACTCCAATGAAATATCCCAGAGAGATCTTTCTAATGGTGTAAATCCTTCGTCAAACAAAGCTTTTATGAGGAAGTTACATGACCAACAATGGAGGGTAAATTTTAAGACCCAACTAACTTTGAAGGGCCATAAATTTCTACTATGGAATCATATTGAGGCACAACAATAGTCTATGGAGAGCTATTGAACCATATAAAACAATACTGGAGCTAAATTAAAATTCTGGGCATGTTAAAAATGTTTAAGATAGCACAGAAGGTACCTGTAACATTCCAGACCAAAAACACTAATTGGCCTAGAATTTTAGCAGGTTGTAACTAGCATCCAGAACCCAGAAAGAGGTGAAACTTGGAAAAACTGTCCAAAATATGTATATGAAGAAAACCAATTGATCTCCTACCAAAACGCTAATGCAGTAGGTGAAAAAATGCATAATTACATCGTAGATTTGCACCAAGTTGAAGTGTGAACAAAATAATTAATGGATAATTTTCAAATAACCATAACTTTCTTCTCAAGACTCAGAATTGATCATGGAAGCAGGCGTTGGAAAGGTCTTGGATATTATAATATAACTATTCACCCATAAAATTGATCTGCATAGTCAATTTTTCAGGAAATTAGAAGAAATAATTCTGATGCATTATTGAACCAAAATTGTACATAATTTCATGAGTTTGTTAAATTATTTAGCCCAACAAGTTTTTTTGGTTGCACATTTTGCAAATCTAACAACAATTATATCAGAACAAGATCAACTTAGAGTTCAAAATCATGGAATATACACAGGGGGATTACAACCAGTATTATGAGATCAGAGGGATGTATGTCAATATGGGTAATGAAGGTACAAATTCAAATGGACATGGAGAAGGAAAGGAAGAAAGCATGAACTTGGTAGAGATCATTAAAATTTTGAAAAATGGTGTCCAAAGTTATAAATTTGATAATGAGAGGATTATGAAAGCCAAGGAGGATCGAGAGGGATTCAACACAAAGTTAATGCAAAGCTTGGACATAATAGAAAAGGAGATGGATAAGGAGAATGACTCAAGCAAATCAGGAAGTCACGGGTCTCATGATGAGAGGAGAAGAAAAATAAGTGTTGGAAGACATTACCATCACTCCCCAAGACATTCCACTAGGAGAGAATATAGTATTTCATGTCCATCCCCTGTCAGGAAAAATAAGAGGAGGTCTAGGGTGGATGAGCTACAAGGAGAAATGAACAAAATCAAGCCTCCTA
>JASDQU010310092.1:0-10368 GCA_032191745.1 Picea mariana | reverse complement strand
AGCTAAATGCCTTTATGATCAACATAAAGGAAGGTCGACTTTCCAAAAATCTTGGGAAGATGAGAGTAAAATCAAGATGGAACAGAGGAAGAAGGGGACTAAGCCACCATTCTTCAGAAATAATCCTTAGGGACAACCAGATTCTAAAGAACCCAGAATGACCGAGACAGTAGGGCAAAGACCAAGGCAACCATCTATTCAATGTTAGGGTTGTGGGGGAGATCATTTGTATAGATATTGTTCTCATAGAGATGAAAAAGTGAGGATTGTTCACAATGTAAAAAAATATGATACGGTGGAGGACATGGGTAGAAATGTACCTAATATCTTTGTAGCGCTGGAAAACAAGCAAGTTTATTTTTAGTCACATATGATTGAAGTGGAAGGTAATATCAACAACCAAACCATTGTTATTTTAATTGATTTAGGAGCTATTCATAGTTATATAGATAATAAGAGGGTGGAAAGAATGCATTTTCCAACAAGCAAGCTTGGAAAATCTTGGTTGGTGTAGTTGGCTATTGGAGCTAAAAGAAAAATTAATGTGATGGTTAAGGGATGTCCAATGGACATGAATGGACTGAGCACCAGGGAAGATTTGAACATCATACCTTTCGGTTCCTATGCCTGCCTAATTGGTATGGATTGGTTGGACCAACACCATGCTATTCTAGACTGTTATAATAAGGAATTTAATTGCTTGGATGAGGAAGGGAACCTAAGGAAAATACATGGAATTCCCAGGGTAGTAACCATCATAGAAATTTCAGCATTGCAGCTAAATAAAAGTTACGGAAAAGGGTGTCAAATATTTGCAACACATATGGAAGAGACACCTAAAGATAAGGTGTCAAATATTGAACATTATGCATTCCTAAAAGAGTTTGAAGATGTATTTAAAGAAATACCATGATTACCCCCTAAAAGAGAAATTGATTTCTTCATCAATTTGATTCCTAGAGTAGCCCTAGTATCCAAGAACCCTTACAGGATCAGTACACCAGAATTGAAGGAATTGTAAATGCAACTTGAAGAGCTTCTAAAGAAGGGGTATATACGCCCAAGTGTGTCACCTTGGGGTGCCCCATTACTATTTGTGAAGAAAAATGATGGAACATTGAGAATTTTCATTGAATTCAGACAATTGAACAAGGTAACTCTGAAGAATAAGTATCCTTTTCCAAGGATCAATGACCTCTTTGATCAATTGAAAGATGAAAAAATATTCTCCAAGATTGATTTCAGGTTAGGTTATCATCAAGTAAGAATTAAATAAGAATACATCAACAAGACTTCTTTCATAACAAGGTGTGGTCACTATGATTTCACAGTGGTGCCATTTGGGTTATCAAATGCACCAGTTGTCTTCATGTGTTTAATGAATGGTAATTTCAGAGAATACTTAGATAAGTTTGTCATTGTATTTTTAGATGGCATTCTTAGATATTCTAAGTTGGAGGAAGAGAATGAAAAAAACTTGAGAATGGTATTACATGTATTAAGGGAGCATCAATTGTATGCCAAATTAAGTAAGTGCTCATTTTGTCATAAGCAAATTCATTATTTGGGACATATCGTTTTAGAGGAAGGGATAGTAGTGGATCCTGAGAAGATAGAGGCCATTAGAGGATGGTCGACGCCAAAGAATGTGACATAGGTCAGATCATTCATGGGCCTTGGAGGCTACTATAGGAGATTTATTAAAGGATTTTCAAAGATTGCACACCCAATCACTTCCTTACAAAAGAAGAGTGTGAAGTTTCAGTGGACATTGGATTGTGAAAAGAGTTTCCAACACTTGAAGCATTTATTAACAAGTGCTCCAATACTAAGGATTGTTGATCCTGTTAGAATATAGAAGATTGTGTGCTCGTTTTACCATTGATGATACCATCATCACCCAACCATAGGTCGAAGCCACCCTCCGAGCACCTTAACCTTAATTGAGAATTACTCTGAAAGAAAACCCTAGGCTAGATAGACAAACAAGGTGTAGCGCATCTTCCTCCAAGAATAGCGCACCAACAATAGCTGATAAGACAGTCCAAACCCTAGCCAAGAGATAGTGCAAGCCAACACTGAAAACTGCTTGTTGCAGCAGCTGCACCTGCATCTCTCCTCCACACGTGCGCACCAAACTGGGAACTGTAGTGTGCACCAGTTGTTGCTCTGCAATTATGAGATCTATCAAATGATAATCGACACCCTATATTTATAGTGGTTCTGCCAAATTTACTGGGGCCGACTTCTCCTTCTGGGTACATGTCTATTCAATATATTATTATTATTTCTGGCCGAATTCTTCTCTTGGAGGCTAATAACCTAATATAAATTATCTTCTTGAGCTGACAAGACTTCTAGGGTTATTAGCCAACTCATTAGGGTTTTCTCTTGCTTTTCAGAGTCTTCTATTCTCGTCAGGTTTACATGTGGAGGTAAATAACTCCCGTAGCTACCATAATATTAACACTCCCTCCTAGCTAGGGAGGTATTGCAGGTAATGGTCTTGAGCACAAAGACATACCATTTACCCTGTAGCATCAACATAGTCGTTTAGACTATCTCATGACTAGATCATGAGCATCACCATCACCATCAACTACATCATCTATTGAAACCATACTTCATCTGAGTAATTAGACATGATGATAGATAAGTCATTCATACCATAGAGTGACACAAGAGTCATTCTTATAATCTAGAGGAGTAAATGCTCTGAACCATTTTCCGTCTGGAAAATCTCTGTTCATCATTTGTCTGGATGATGATTATCTCCAATAAACTGTTGATAGTCTTTAAGGCAATTAGAAAAAAATTAGAACACAAGTGTGTCTATTCATAGTAGTACATAACTATAATCCAGTGGTACACTACCACACCAAGTAACACACAAGTACTTGATTATCAACGTATAGTCACAAACAATGGAACATATCCACCACAGTAGTCTTCATCTATTGTCATACAGTCTTCATAACAAACATTTGATAGCAACCTAGACAGAAACAATGTTATGATATAAACTGAATCATCTAGGCCAATCTTTCACTCACATTTGTGATCTATGAAAGAATATCTACCTCAGGAACAATGGAACATATCCACCACAATAGTCTACATCTACTATCATATAGTCTTCATAACAAACATTTGATAGCAACCTGCACAGAAACAATGTTATGATATAAACTGAATTATATGGGCCAATCTTTCACTCACATATGTGAGCTCTGAAAGAATATCTACCCTCAGAGTAGATAATGAGATATCTTGACTATTCTTCTCAAGCAAGGAAGAATAATTGTCCTATCTTCTGAACCTGGACCATTCCCCACCCTGGGCCATTCTTCCTACACTAATCAAAGTGCACCTTGGAGAGAATGCATAACCCTAAGGAATGTTGATCCATGACCATTCCCCACCCTAGGCCATTCCTCCTACACTAATCAAAGTGCACCCTGGAGAGAATGTATAAACACTAAGGAATGCATGTCCCTGATTGCTGAGCCTGGACCATTCCCACCTTGGGACATTCCTCCTACACTAATCAAAGTTCACCCTAGAGAGAATGTATAAACCCTAAGGAATGACTATCCGGACCATTTCCTCTGTTAACCACAAGAGGAAAATATTGTCCTGTATCAACCTCCAAAACGGACCATTCCTCATGTTAACCAAAATGAGAAATCGTTGTCCGGCGAGGCGGGCTAGTCTTATTGAGTAACCCTCAAGAAGAGAGACTGCCCTAGACCACTCCCCATGTTAACCACAATGGGAAGTCGTTGTCTATGATACATCAACAATCAGACTACTTCTCGTGTTAACCACAATGGGAAGTGGCTGTCCGTTAGAGATCTCAATCCACTTTCCGAACAAGAAAGCATCTGTCCAAGATGGAATATTTTTCAATCTTGAAAATGAATGTCTTCAATAATGTTTTCAGTGCTCCCTCCTAACCTGGAGAGTCATTTCTTCCTTTTTCAATAAGAAGGAAGTTGTTTCCATGAGCTCCAGCTTGAGTATGCAAACTCTTTCATCTTGGATAGAAGCTTTACCAAAATGTCTGCTTATCTGCTCATCTGTGGAGATATGTATTGGAGAAATCATTTTCTCCTTTCTGGACTTCATCATGGATAATGTAATGCTTGATTTCAAATGTACTTTAGTCTGGAACACTGTGAAGGCCTCATGTAGATCTCAACAATAGAGTATATCATAGTTGGAAGACTGGAAAATATCCATGTGGCACTTCTTCTGTCATCATGAGATCTGATCTACTGAGTAGTCATCTTGATGTTATAGAAAATATTCACCACGCCTCTGTTGTGCACTGGAGGTTCTCTACCAAGTTATCTTCTTTTATCTGCATATAAGAGTCTCTTTCTAGTATGCCTCAAAGTCTTGAGATTTATCTTCATACGCTCTTTATTCAATTTCTATGGAAAACATTCTTTGTATTCATCTGATGTAGAACTCCAACTCATGGATGTTGCGGATGATATAATGACTCATGTAGAGATAAGTCTGGTGTACTAGAACAAGTAATCATCATAGCATTCTCCCTCCATCTAGGAACATCTATGGTTCTAGATCTCACAATGCTTTCATTCATAAGTCTTCCATACACTATTCTTCATCACAACTTTCAGTTCTTCTACTTGATTTCTTTTAGTGAGTTCATATTAGGCTGGTAATCTTGTGATTCTTGATACAGTGATTGGTTGTTCTGGTTTCTCTTTCTTTCTTGGAATCCTCATGTTCTTCTTCATTTTTTTCTTTAGCTCTTGGGTCCATGGAGTTTCTTATAGATTCCATGCCCTAGAGATTCCACTTCTTCCTTTCATCATAGGATCACAGATCTGGATGGACAACTAGGAATACTTTAAGGCTTCTCTTTGAAGAAGTCTTCTTCTGCGGTTGAACTGAACACGTATTGTCTTTCATGGTTGCTACCATGGATATATATATTTCATCATATTCAATCGATCATAGGATTATCTCCCTCCTAACCCTTGCTTCATGTAAGAGTGCATATAATCGGCTCCCTCTGTCTAACAGAGTCCACACTTCCATCTGCATCCTTATTGTCTTCTGCAATATATAATTGGCTCTCTTGTCTAACAGAGTCCATGCTTCCGTCTTGTTGTCTTCTACAAAACGTCATAAGTGTTTTTCCAATTTTCTCTTGATTGCTGACTTCTTTTTGTCTTTTCTTCTTCTAAGTTTCTTCATGATTGATTCGGCTTATCTTGCAATAGCTTCCACATGATTTGTATTTCATCCTTTCATGTGTATTCTTATCTTGTTGTTCTTCCATAGGTCTAGTTCTTCTTGGAATACATTATCTTCTAAGAGATAGATATACAAGATATATACAGGGACGATGCAAACAAGATATGTACAAGAAATAAGAAGAGTGTTGTTACCTTTTAGAAGAATAAGTCTCTTCCATCCTGCTTAGTCTTCTTTGTAGGTTCCTTTTCTCCGACAATTGATGCTTCGTGTTTCTCCTTCCTTTTATTTAGCTCGAGACAATGATTCTTGTAGTCACCATACTTTCGACAATTGAAGCACTGTACTTCTGAAATGTCTTTCTCTTGATTTCGCTTCCTCTTTGAACCAAACTTCCTTTTGTTCCTAAAGTTCTTGAATCTTGTTGTGAAGGCTTGACCGTCGTACTTCTTTTGGGGTTTCTCTTTTGCATTGATCCTTGATTCTTCTTGAGCATAGCAAGTCCAAAGTTCTTCAAATGTCGGATACTCCTTCCTTGTGTTCATGCTTCGGAAAATGCATCCCACATCTTGGGAAGACCATTGAGTACTATGTTCACCAATTCATTTTCCGAAATGGTCTCTCCAATAGCTTGTAGTTGATCTCTTAACTGAGAGATCCTCACAAAATATGATGTTATGATGTCGTCATTATTCATCTTCATGTCACAGAGCTCATTCTTCAAACTCATAACTTGTCCAATGTTTTTGACTGAGAATAGATTTTTTAGGGCATCGTACATCTTCTTCGATGAGTCAAGATGGGTGAAGTAGGGTATCAAGTGGTATTTTATGAATCCACTATGATACTCATGGCATTGATGTCAGCATCTTTGAACTTCTCCATAGCTACAATGTTATGCGATTTCTTCTCTTTTCCTTCTTCAAACTATAGTTTCACAATATTTCCTTTCACAATATCCAACACTTCATTCTTGGCAAGGATGAGGTCAATCCTTGTCTTCCATGCTTTGAAGTTAGAGGCTCCATCTAACTTGTTCTCTGACTTCATAAAATAAGTCATGGCTGCTTTGGCTTGGTCAAACCCTAGATTTGACCATAGACTCAAACTTCACGTCTTGGCTTGTTGAGAGTATCAGGAGATGTGCTAGGCTAGAGCGCATTGATCTATCCAGAGATTAGGTCAATCCATTCACTTAAGGTGCCTCAACAAGAGGTTTATGGTTTCTGCAACTGCTCCTACTAGTAACCCTAGCGACAATGTCTTGGAAGCTGCTTCTGCTAGTAACCCTAGTGGCAGTTCCTCAGCGAGATCAATATCATAGCGACTATGTTTCCTTTCAACGTTTAGACTGAATGAAGGAGGCGTGGGCCCATAACCTATTAGAATATAGAAGATTGTGTGCTCGTTTTACCATTGACGATACCCTCGTCACCCAACCATAGGATGAAGCCACCCTCCGAGCACCTTAACCTTGACTGAGAATTACTTTGGAAGAAAACCCTAGGCTAGATAGCCAAACAAGGTGTAGCGCATATTCCTCCAAGGATAGCACACCAACAATAGCTAATCAGATAGTCCAAACCCTAGACAAGAGATAGTCCAAGACAACACTAAAAACTGGTTGCTGCAATATCTGCACTTGCAGCTCTCCTCCACACGTGCAAACCAAACTGGGAACTGCAGTGCGCACTAGTTGTTTCTCTACAATTCTGAGATGTGTCAAATGAGAACTGGCGCCCTATATTTATAGTGGTTCTGCTAGATTTGAGGGGGGCGACTTCTCCTTCTGGGTACATGTCTGTTCAGTATATTATTATTATTTCTAGTGGACTTCTTCTCTTGGAGGCTAATAACCTAATATAAATTATCTTCTTGAGCCGAAAATACTTCTAGGGTTATTAGCCAACTCATTAGGGTTTTCTCTTGATTTATGGAGTCTTCTATTCTCGTCAGGTTTACACATGGAGGTAAATACCTCCCGCAGCTACCATAATATTAACAGATCCAAATGAAGACTTCAATGTATTCACTGACGCATGTAAAGAAGGGATTGGTGGAGTCCTCAATCAAAATGGGTATGTTGTATGCTATAAATCAACGAAGTTGGAGGAGCATGAAAGGCACTATGCTACTTATGATTTGGAGTTGGCAGCCATAGTGCATGCCTTGAAGATGTGGAGGCACTACCTCATGGGGAAAATGTTCGAGTTGAGGAGAGACCATAGTGGTCTAAAATATTTTTTTGGACAACCAACTCTAAATGCCACACAAAGCAGATGGTTAGAATTTCTCAGTGAATATGACTTTGATATAAAGCATATCAAAGGGAAAGAGAACAAGGTGGTTGATGTACTTAGCAGAAGGTTGCATGAGTTGCATGCTACAACCATTAGCATGTGCCAATCATATTTGAAAGACAAAATCTTAGAGACTGCAAAATCAGATATGCAATACATGGAAATAATAACAAAATTACAAGGTATTTTGCAGCAGAAAATTGAAGACTATAAACTAGAAAATGATGAAATTATCATGTATAGGGGAAAAATTTATGTACCAAATTCCCAGGAATCTCATGTACAGGGGAAAAATTTATGTACCAAATTCCCAGGAATTGAAAAATCTAATATTGAGAGAAATGAATAATGTACCTTATGTTGGGCACCCAGGTTATTAGAAAACTATTGCAGTTGTCAAGAGCCAATATTATTGGCCATGCATGAAGAAAGAAGTTATTGATTTTATTGCCAAATGTTTCGATTGTCAAAAGGTCAAGGATGAGAATAGACACCCAGTTGGTTTGCTACAACCATTACCCATTCCTGAGTGGAAATGGGAAGTTGTAACAATGGATTTCATCACCAAACTGGCCAGAACAAACAAGCAACACGATTCTATTATGGTAGTGGTGGATAAGATTACTAAAGTTGCCCATTTTATCCAGTAAAGCTCACTCACAAGGCAACCAACATTGTTGATATTTATATGAGAGAAATTGCTCGACTACATGGTATACCCAAGAAGACAATTGTGTCTGAGAGAGATCCAAAATTTACATCAAATTTTTGGAAAGGATTGTTTAGGGGATTTGGAACAAATTTGAATTTTAGAACAACTTATTATCCATAATCAGATGGACAAACAGAGAGGGTGAATCAAGTGATTGAGGATATGTTGAGGATGTATGTGATGGATAAACCATCAAAATGGGAAGACTACCTACACTTAGTAGAGTTTTCTTATAACAATGGGTACTAGGCATGTCTAAATATGAGCCCATTTGAGACACTTTACGATAGAAGGTGCAATACACCGGTAAGCTAGGACAACCCAATAGATAGAGCAATAGTTGGGCCACAATTACTCAGGCAAATGGAAGAGAAAATGTTGAAAATGAAACAAAATTTAAAGGTTGCTCAAGACAAGAAGAAAAACTATGATGATAAGGGCAGAACTCATAGGGAATTTAAAGTGGGTGACCATGTATTTTTGAAAGTAAAGGCCAACAAAAGTTCCCTGAAGTTGGGAAAATGTTCAAAGTTGGCAGCTCGTTATTGTGGGTCGTTTGAAATCCTACAGAGGATTGGTCATGTAGCATACATGCTTTCCTTTCCTGCATCAATGTCTATTCATAATGTATTCCATGTATCATTGCTCAAAAAGTATATACATGGTGCTAATCATGTCATTGATTGGAATGTGATTTAGGTTGAGAAAAAAAGGCTCCTTTCAGGTGCATCCAATGTGCATATTGGATGGGAAGATCAAGCATCTCCAGAATTGAGCCATAGAGATAGTTAAGGTCTAATGGACCTAGTACAGTTCTGAAGATGCAACTTGGGAGCACGAGGATGCTATGCAGGCAAAATACCTACATCGTTTTTAGGATTTTTGAAATTTTGTTTGTATATGTGTATATATTGCACTAAGGACAGTGCATAAATAATGGGGAGGGGAATGTAATACCCCTAGGTCGAACTCCAACTGTAAATTTAAATACAAATGTACTTAAGCTGGTGATTTTTTTGATACAATTTTGCGTGCACCTTCCATGGTATAGTTTGCACATGTATTGCACACTAAAATGATGAAGTGTGCACATTTCAGGATACCGCATGCAACAAATTTAAGTGCGCACGATTATGAGGCTAGAGAGCCTTTGTGTATATGTTGTGTTTTGAGGTTGGTGAGTAGGGATGAGCAAAGGAAAACATATATTTAATGTAAATGTAAATGTAATCACACACAAATAGTAATGAAAAACAAATCATTGTGGCATACCAACCATGTAAAAGAGTATGGGGGACTAAACTCCACTAGTTAGGCAAAGTGGGCTAAAATTTAAGGATAAGTGGCTAAGCTAGGGAGATTAAGTCAAAAAGGAATATTATATTAATACTCCTTAAAGTATAAAGTATGGATAATTGTTTTATCCTAATTTCTAAGGATGGGGACAAGTGGGCCAAAGTAGTTCTCAACATGACAAGTGTCAAGTTGGGAACATGAATACATATAGTTTCGACTTAGTTCATTTTCCCATCATTCCATCATCATGCACTCACTCATTCAATTGTCCTCCGCACCTTCATGTCACTTTACATGTATCCATACCCATACCCCTACCTGTACCTGGTTATCTTAGGAGTTGGATTGGAGAAGCAGGTTGTCAGGTTCGCGGGATATTGAAGAGGAGGGTTGTTAGGCATGTGAGAAATTCTCTCTAGGTGAGAGAATTGTTGGGAATTGATTTCCCAAAGGTGCCAAACTGTAGCTACAAGTCTCTGAGACTTCCTGTCTAGTCTATTACTGAAGCCTCAAAAAAGAAGTGGGGCAGCTGAGGGATTTTTGAGCAGAGAAGGCACACTTCTTGGTGTGGGACATGCATGTGGGGAATGAGGGACTGTAGGTTCTTCTTTCGAGTTGGAAACTTTGATGAAGTTTTTCCCGTTGTTTGAGATACATCAACTTGGTTAGGAATTCATTTACCTAGGTGGAGTTTATTCCCAACTCGGGGGTGACCCACTGCCAAGAGTTTTGAGAAGTGTGGTCAAAGGTTGGGAGGAACGTGGAAGGTATGCACGCAGTTGGTGATTCTTTTACCAAGATCGTTGAGGCAAGAATACTTTAGCCTAT
>JASDQU010310091.1:0-40793 GCA_032191745.1 Picea mariana | reverse complement strand
GCTGGCCCGGGTTCTGATAGAAACCATGGCCCTGACCAGCGTAAGGATTTTGCATCTGTGGAGACATCATTGGCTGATTCCCCATAAAGGACATAGGATGTTGGGCATTCATCATGTGTGATGGACTTTGGGAAGGATTACCCCATGCCGGTCCTGATGGAAGAGGCATAGTAGTCTGTCCAGGGTTCCATTGACTGTGGAAAGAATTACCCCAGAACGACATTTCAGAGGAAGGAACGGATCCTTGTCCTGAGTTCCAAGGTCCTGCTATATGTGCCCCCAGCGCGGGAATACTACCCTGCGCTAGAGTAGACTGTCCAAAGATGGGAGTGCCCCCAGATGGGAAAGCCGTGGATGTGAAAGTATTTTTACCAAACGTCTCGTTCCAAACAAACCGTGATGAACCTACCGGCATAGTGTGGGCAGGTGTTCCTTGACTCCCGACTCCAAATGAACTCATGTGTGTAGGCTGCCCGGCGGACTGCTGATGCAGACCACCAAGTGAAGGGGATGAAGGAGAGATATGACCTCAAGTGTAAGGAAAAGCATTGAAAGGGACAGGAATGCCCCCGAGTTGACTTTGCAGAGGATTGTTAGAGCTCCCTTCCCCCAGACCCAAAGTATGTAAAGCGGAGTGAGTGAGTGCAGGACTTATGCCTGAACTAGGCATACCGTATGAGAACGGAGGGCCTGTCGCACTAGGTGTGAAGAGAGTTGTGGCCGCCACAATAGATGGGGTCAGTCCACTGTGCAACGTAGTTACGGCCGAGACCATGGTGGCCCGGACCGACGATGGAAAGTTAGGAGATGCTTCTCTTGTGGTAGCAATGGTGGTGGGAATGGAAGAATTCCCAGAGGAAGTAACAACGTTTGTTTCCATAGCTGTATGAGGCAATGACAGGCGTTCGTAAAATTGGATTGGTACACTGACCGATGGCCAAGTATTAGTGATTGGGGTTTCAACCGAGCCAAGATTGGCGGTGGATTCCTCTGGGAGTTGTTCGGACACAATGGTTTGTAACCCAGTTGCTTCAAAAGACCCTTGTTGGTCTAGCTTCCGCCTCAATGGTGGCAGGGGTGGCTCCAGTATAACCGGCGGCAGGCCCAGGAGCCTTCATGACCGGCGAAGCTTGGGATCCTCCACTGTGTGAGAAGATCCAAGACACGCTAAGGTATTCTACATGTTCAAACAGTAACACACACTAAAAAAGAAGCCCCTAAGACATAATTCAAGCAAACACTAAACTAGTTGGAAGAACAGTTACAACAACCAACACTAGAGAAACTTACCGGTGCAAGTGCAACTCGAAAACAGAAGCACCCTCTGGGTATGCTCTGCAAAGCATGGCCCGATGTCTGTCCTAGGTACCGCGGTATACCCCCGCAGTCACATGTGTATGTCTGTAAAAAATATTGACAACTAGTGTGCCAGCACGCGAACAGTCACCAGGCGGGTACAGTCGATAAACGGGTAGACCACAATGAGCAGGGTATCAAGCCTGAAACCTACCAAGGGTATCGAGAGAAAATGGTCCGGAAGACAACTGAGGACCTTGAACGGATTCGAGACCCACGAAGCCCCGTGGCAAATGAAAATGACGGAATCCCACAATAAATCCTCGATATGTGTTCTCCACTACGCTTGGTCCAGCTTTGGAGGGGTTATCTCTGCTACCTTTCCTTACGTGACCTCGTGTTTATCCCCTGTGTTAGAGGGGGGTCCCAGATAACTTCCATGAAACTGGAACTCTACACTCCCTATCACAGACTCCAATGTTTGGTTTTGAGTGGCCTTGGAGAGTTTCCTCTCCAACCTAATCCAAGGCCCTAGTCCTGAACTAGTGTATGAACCCTACAAACAAAAGTCTAATATATTTTAAATTAGCGTTGATTTTATGGGCTTTTTTACGTCACGGGATATGAAGGTGAAACTAATGATGTGTAAAGACTCAAAGAAAAAATGAATGAAAAATGATGGAAACAAAACACTTTTACTAAATGCAAAAATCAACAACTTTTCACAAAGAAAGACTTCTTTTTCTTTTCAATTTTTTCTAAGATTTCATGCAGCAAACATAAAGGAATTTCACTTGACTACGAGCTACTTATGCTCTAAATGCACTGCAGAAAACTTATGAAAAAAAAGACTTCTCCCTAGCTATTGATACAGAAACAAAATCTTCAAACAACGAAGAAAATGAAAAAGAGATATATATTTTTTTTATTTAAGTGCTAAATGAAGCAACAAAGGAAAATGCCGACAAGCACAAAACCAAGAAAACAAAACAAAATTCTGGCTTAAAGCGCAGATCACAAAGAATCAGAGCAACAACACACAATGGCAATCTAGAAAGCACAGATTCCTACGCTTGTTTAAAAACCATAAAACAAATTTTTCCTTTTTTATCTTTTCTATCAACTATCAACTAAGAAAAAATAGGCTAAGGGTAAGAGGCCCTAACCTACTGACTGTGCAACCCTAGAATCAAACACCTGAGAGGAACACTTCTCACCACAAGAGGGGATGACTGCCCCACCTTGACTGAAAAGCAGCCTATCAAGCATGCTACTGTCACTGAAACAGCATGCGTGCGAATGCGTGCTGAGCTACAACAAAGCACGTGTATCCATGGGCTGCACTTGCACAAGCCGCGTATATGTATAAAATCTAAGGAAAAAAATAAACACAGGCAGCCCAGACCAGGAAGAGGCCTCTGGTATTGATAACCAGGGTCTCTTAGAGGCTTGGATGCTTCTTCTTAACAGAAAAGAAAAATAATTGCAAAGAATAACAAAATGCAATAAAGCAAACTAAGACAAGAATGTGAACTAGCAAGACTCAGACAGGATCTAGAAAGCCCCCTGAGAATGTATAATTCTGACAGGGAAGAGGAGGACTGCCTCTCGAGCTCTCTGACTCCTACACGGTACTGAAACCTCTACAACTAGCATTCACACGTGGGCTGTAAGAGATTAGGGCACGGGTACACACGTGCAGTCCTTCTTCAGGCTGTTTGTATCTCTGTGTGTCCCGAAAATTGTCGTCAAGCAACAGTCAGGGAAAAATGGTATAAATAACCAGGCTCCTTGCTAGCTCAAGCCTCACAGAAAAAGACAGGAAAAGAAACAGAAAATCTAATCTCTTAAACTACCCAAAAACTCAACTAAATCCGGAAACCCTAAAGAGTATCTTCCCTAGTATGGTCGCCAATTCTGTTGTTGAGAAAAATACCCTACGGACTAGCAAACTAGGGTCAGACTTGCATGCAGATTTTGACTGTAAATAAATGACCTTTTAACCTACCACCCAAAACTTAAACCCCTCTTTCACGATACATGCATGGAAAGGAACTACTAACCTTTTTACTGATGTTTGGTGTAGATCCTCCGTTGCGCTTTGCCCGCTTACTTGCGCTGCTCCTTCCAAAGTTAACCTGCAATCAAGACAAAACACTACGCATGCATGCTACTTTTCTACTTGAGGGTTAGAAATTAAGCATAAATTACACAAATCATAGATAACTCATGCATTGGGACGGGAAAAGTATTCTTTTATTATTTTCAAATTGAATCAACTTACAATCAAAGTTGAGACCGGCCACCGCTCCTTGATCCCGATTCTGGGCTCCTCCTCTTCTTTTTTCCTCCAACTGCTTTGTGTTAATTCTCCTTAGGCTTGAGGAAAGGCTAAAGGGTTGGGACAAATGGATTCGGAAAATGGGCAGAGTTTCTTCACTATAATTTTCCTCCTCCAAATAGTACCCCTACCCCTTCTTTTATAGGCTAGAAGGAGCTAGGGTTTTGGATGAACTCTCGGCCATGCATGGCTGTGAGTTTCAGTTAACTGACCCATAGCTTTTTGTCCCGTCGGCAACTTTCCTATTTTTGTGTTTTGCTAGGTAAACGTAGGCTGTAGTAGGCCTGCCAGCGTTCACCCGCGTGCAGTAGTGGGTTAGGGCGCGTGTGCCTTTACCTAAGAGGGTTTTCAAAGAGGTTGTTTAGCAGATGTTTTGGCAATGAAGGGATATGAGTTGGCCTGATGCCAGGTAAGCATGTGTGGTGCAATTTAGGGTTATAACATACGATGCTTGAATCCCTTGGCTATTGTGGAGTGTTGCAACCTTGGAGGAATATGAGGTGCATAATAGAGGCACATGAGAAGGAGAGGAATATGGAGGCTCCCCTAGTGGTGGGGGAGAATAATTGGCAATAGAAGATGGCCTTGCACGACTGGAAGTAGGAAACTCTCTGGGTCACCTCACAAGAAATGTTATAAGAATATGGAATTACCCCCCTTTGAACCAAACCCCTTGTGCATTTGTAATCAAGAAGAAAGAACAACAAATAATGAGGTGATTGTAGTAGGAGAAGAGAAGACGAAGATATAATAGAAGAGATGAGTGAAGAAGAAGGTGAAGTCAATGGAACTTCACCAGGGAGAGTATTAGTGTTGAGAATCTCAACACCAAACATTCAAATAGGAGGATTTAGTTTGAGCTTGATGATGGAGAATCAATATATAGCCCTGAGGTTACCCGTGTTCCATGGAACGAGTATAGATGATGCATAAAAACATTGGTTCATGTGTGAAGTGATATGGTCTGTGAAGAGGATCATATACGAAGCAATGAAGATCGTGAATATGGAAACCTAATTCAGGGACATAGCCTTGACATGGTACATAAAGTATTAGGCCATTGCACCAGCAAGACAAGTGAGGTCCCTAAAAAATATCAAGCGAGATTTGCTTAATGAATTTCATAAACCTAAGTTGGATTCTTAGTGTATTATAGAAATCAAGGAGATTAAGAAAAAACAAGGAGAAACTGTGTGGGATTATGACCAACGGTTCAAGATATTGTTGGAAAGGATGACGTTCCAAATTGAATATGTACAACATAGATAATGGTTTATTGTGGGGTTACTCCCCCATATCCAAGTCTCACTCACCTAGCAAAAGGTGATGACTCAAACAAAGGCCATGGATATCGTAATGCACATGGAGGCTACACCAGGAGGGGAAAATACATCGACAAGATTGGTGTACGTGCAGTGATAATTGGCCAATCTGATGATGCAGTTGCAAGATATGGCAAAGAAAAAATTTGTGTACGAGCATGTATGGTGTACCACATGTCGTTCTGAGGGGCATCACATGGATGAATTCATTGTACTTGGAAACTATGTGGCAATGGCGTTATAAAATATTTCCCTTGCAAATAGGTGAAATCTCCCTAGGATTACAGACCCCTATACCAAGACAGAAACACTACAAATGGACACTAACATCCCTTTGAATTCAATTTAACCAATCAGAAAGAGAGAGGGAGAAAGAGTGTGATGCACCTTGTTTCAAAGTTTTTCCTCATTGCTTCCAATCCAAGATTGATCTCCAAATTCCCATACCTGCAATTTGGTAGCAGAGAGAAACCACTACCTCCTACTCTAGTTGATTAGATCAAACAAATTCCTCTACGACGATTGAAGCGACAATAGACAAGAACATGCAAGAATACACAATCTCGAAGGAAATAATACAAGTATATTCAAATGAGAAACCAAAGATAATACTTACAAACCATGGATGATTATGCAACACTTCTCCAATATCTCCTCGTTCAAACCTTGCATGAATCTACCAATATCAAAGGTTTGATACATGAAATCTTCCCCTTTTCACATTGGAAATCCCTCAATATATAGGTTTGAGAGGCACAACAACCATGAGAAAATGAGGGGTATGGTTGATTATATGGATCATTGAAGCTTGGATCATATCCTAGGATGAATCCCAAGCATGAGGGTTGAACATTACTAACCCCATCTCAAAGAGCTGGCCCATAGATTAAGGTGGAGGAGATCCCCCTTTTCTCTCAACAAGAATGGCGCCCCCCCAAGTGAGAGATATGGAACCACCCTATTAGTGGTGCTCCCCTATAGTGGTATAGGGGGCACCATTTGACCACCCCCAGTATGGATAGGGGGGAGCCACCCTTCATAAATGCTCAAAAAAAGGGTCAAATTTTCTAAGGAAAAAGTGTGTTTTGACCTAGAAATGATGGTTTTCCTCCTCCCATATGACTTATGGGTCATGAAAAAAAAATTTAATGGTGTCAAGGGGTTGCGACACCTCAAAACGTGAATGCAAAAATTGGGAATGTGCATATGACATTTGTGATTGTGAATGCAACACTTATCGAGGTGCATATGCCACTTTGCGACATTTGCGACACTTAGGGTGTGTAACTCAAGTGTGACATTTTGATGTGTAACAGATGCCCCCTCGCCAATTTATGTTATGAAATATTTCCCCTGCAGATAGGTGAAATCTCCCTTGGATTACAGACCCCTATACCAAGACAAAAACACTACAAATGGACACTAACATCCCTTTGAATTTAGTTTAACCAATCAAAAAGAGAGAGGGAGAAAGGGTATGATGCACCTTGTTTCAAAGTTTTTCCCCGCTTCTTCCAATCCGAACTTGATATCCAAACTCCCTAGAGAAAATTTATACCTACAACTAGGTATAAAAGAGAAACCACTACCTCCTACTCTAGTTGATTATATCAAACAAATTCATCTACGACGATTGAAGTGACAATAGACAAGCACATGCAAGAATACACAAGCTCGAAGGAAATAGGACAAGTATATTCAAATGAGAACCCAAAGAGAATACTTACAAATCATGGATGATGATGCAACACTTCTCCAATCTCTCCTCATCTAGCCCTTGCACAAATCTACCAAGATCAAAGGTTTGATACCTGAAAGCTTCCCATTTTCACCTTGGAAAGCCCTCAATATATAGGCTTGAGAGGTATAAAAACCATGAGAAAATGAGAGGTATGGTTGAGGATATGGCTCATTGAGGTTTGGATAGTATTCTAGTATGAATCCAAATCATGAGGGTCGAACACAACTAACCCCATCTCAAAGAGTTGGTCCATAGATTAAGGTAGAGGAGATCCCCCTTTTCTCTCAACAAGAATGATTCTCCCCACAAGTGAGAGACAAGGTGCCACCCTAGTAATGGAATTCCTATATAGTGGTATAGGGGGTGCCATGTGACCACCCACAGTATGTATAGAGGGGTTCCACCCTTCATAAATGCCCAAACAAAGGGTCACAATTCCCAAGGAAAAAGTGTGTTTTGACCTAGAAATGATGGTTTTCCTCCTCCCATATGACTTAGGGGTCATGAACAATTTTTTTAATGGTTTCAAGGGGTGGCGAAACCTCACAAAGTGAATGTGACACTTGGGAAGGTGCATACGACACTTCCAACAATGAATGCAACACTTACAAAGGTGTATATGTCACTTTGTGATACTTAGGGTGCGCAACTCAAGTGTGAAATTTTGAAGTGTAATAGATGGGAGGAATGAGTTCATTCCCAAATGGGTCTCAGATGGAATGGTGGGACATTTGAATATAGTGGGGCCATGTATCACCCCACTTCCCAACATTGGAAAAATATCAGAAAACACATCATACCCCATTTTGCAAATTCTGTAAGTCCATGGGACATGATGTGAACAACTACCGATCATTCCAACTAATGAAATACAATACCTATGATGAATTTCAGGTACAAGAGGAAAAAAAAGGGTGTTGATCATGGTGGTGTGGAAATAGGTGGCTATCAAGGAGGTTCCAGAGGTGGATATGGGTGTGGTCACTGAGGAGGATATGGGGGAGGGGGAGGCAGACCTCCCAATTACTTTGATCGTAGAGAAATTGGTCATGTGTCAAGGTTCTATAACGAACCATGCACTCTTTATGAGTATTGTTACAACAATGAGCATGTCAGTGAAGACTGTGTTGAATTCCTAAAAAATGGGAAGAAAAGAAAGCACATTGAAACATGGTGCATGAGAACCCACACATGAATAAGAAGAAGGATGAGGAGGTAGATCTCTAGGTGATAAACTAAGGAGAACCAACTATAGGAATGGACTTCAAGCATGGTGACATCTCGGTTCAAAGTCCAAAGGGGAATATTAGAAGGGTTACATAGTCCCCTCCTAGGTTTGATGCTACATAGCATAAGCAGTTTTTTCACAACGTGCAAAATGCCATTGAAGAATAAAGGGCGCGTGAGGATTTACAATGTGTGACTCAAAGGTCTCTTGAGGAGACCCAGATTCATGAAGAAGTTCAGTGCATGACACAGAGAGGCTAGTGCACGTGAAGAATTACAACACACAATGCAAAGGTCATTGGAGGAAGCTCACATGCATGAAGAAATATAATGCATGACACATAGGTCATTGGAAGAAGAATGTAGATAGGAATATTTACAATGCACTGAGAAAAGGATGATTGAGGAACATCATATTGAGGAGTTGAATCACACCATGTGAGAAGAAGCATTGCGTGACTTGGGTCGTGAGACATACACTGAATACTGAGTAAATAACTTCTTGTGTTGTTGTTTGAGATTACTAAATGACCTTGATGTTGCAAGAAAGTTGACACATATTTTAGCTATTTGCATGGGGGAACAAGGGAGGCAAAAAACTATATCAACCCCCTTACCATAAAGGGATATCTGTTAGGTTAGTAAGAAAAATCACACATGCAGAGAATTCAAAATGATAGCCAAACTTGGGAGTTATAAAATGGATGGAGTCATGTTGGATCTAGGTTTTGACGTCAATATTCTGTCAAAGAAGTCCTAGGAGTTGATGGGAATCCAAGTCTAGTCTGGTCGCCCATCCAGCTGTAGTTGGAAAACCAATACATGATATACCTTATAGGATGATTGGAGCAAATTAAGGTGAATATAGAAAGGGTGAAGATGAAGGAAAACTTTGAAGTTATAGATATTATTGATGGCTCTAATCCCTACCCTACACTACTTGGCATTGATTGAACTTTTGACAATAATGGGGTGTTGAATTTTAAGAAGAGGTAGATCTCATTTGAGATGGACACCCTACATGTGATTACACCCTTAGATCCTAAATAATGAGACACATACAATGAGATAGTGGATGAGGATGAGAAAAACTATGTTATTGAGAAAATCTATAAGATTGTTGGGTGCAGGGAAAATTAAATCAATCCCACCGCAAATGGAGAATTAAGTTGGTGAAGCATGAAGTCTTATGATATTGAATTCAAAGATGCCATGGAGAGATGGAAGAATAAGTTGTATGAGGTCTCTACTCACAAATGTGTGGGGATAACTAAAGAAGTGTGATGGATTGGATAAGAGTTATGTAATGCTCCATGATTTCACATATTTAGGCTAGTAGAGGCATTCCTAGTGTAGATGGAGAAGACCATCCCAATAAAATGGAGGATTCAAGACATAGATGCTATGGTTCGGGGGACAACTTGTGGTGGTGGGAAACACATTGTGTAAATATTCAAGATTTGGCGCATGTGGCCAAGTTGATAAAGGTATGATTCCATCCCATCCCGGGCTTTGAACTAGCTAATCAATACAAGGGTAATGAGCATCCCCAAAAACACATTTCTTTTTGTGAACGACACTGGACTTCAGAGAATATTCCTCAAACACAATGGGTCCATCAGTTCGTTCATACTATGGATATGGTTCTTAGGAGCTGGTATATTCATGAGGAGATCCAGAGGAAGATAGTAGAATGGATTCACATAAGTTCACAATTTTTCTCAACTTTTCACTTCACAACAAAAGATCCATATCAAAGGGAGGCACTCTTCATAATTAAGAACTTTATATTTCATCATCAACCAAATAATGGCACCCCAAAGGTGGTATGATCATACCATTAGCTAGTGGAAAAGATGAATGAGGCCATCCACTGTTGGAAGGTCGAGGTGGATGACATTGATGCTGATGATCCTTAGGGGATACAGATCAAGGAATCTAAGGTGGAACACATGTTGAAGGGGAAAATGGTAGAGATGTTTGCGCCAGACTATGATCATATGATTAAGACAAAGAAGTATAATATTGACACTAAAGAATCACCCAAAGATGGCTATTATTGGAGATTATTAATACATAGAGACTATCACCCAAGTTGTTGACCTAATAAATAAATTTGAGGACTTGTTTCCCTACAACTTCTCAAAAATGAAAGGGATCACAGGATCATTGGGGGCTATGAAAATTTATCTCAAGATGGATGCCAAACCGATCAAAGGGAGGCCTTATCGATTAAACCCCAAGTATAAGGAAAAAGTGCCAAAAGAGTTAGATTAGATGTTGGATGTTGAAATAATTGTGGAGGATTAGTCATATGGTTGTGCAACCTAAGAGAACCGGCGATATCCAAATATGTGTAGATCTAAGGAATCTCAATGCATCCTGCATGCATGACCCTTTCCCTACCCCTTTCACTGATGAAAACTTTGGTAGAACCGAAGCCTATTCATTTATAAATGAATTTTAGGGGTATTATTAGGTCTGGATTGCAGAGGAGGATCAAACTAAAACTACCTTTGCAACACAATGGGGCTCTTTTTCGTATACGGTGATGACATTTGGACTAAATAATGCTCACACATTTTTTTCCAGGATTGTGGTCGCAAGCTTTAAAGAATTCATCCAAAACTTTATGGAGGTTTACTTGGATGACTAGATAATGTTCAGTTTGTTGAATGAACACATGCAATCCCTTCGGTTGATGTTGGATCGATGTCGCGACCTCCAAATTTCATTGATTTTAAATAAGTGTATCTTTTGTGCACCGTTTGGGATGCTATTGGGGCATGTAGTTTGTAAGGATGGATTGTTGGTCAACCAAGCTAAAATTGTTGCAATATTGGACATGATATCCCCCACCTTAGTTTAGGATTTGTGCACCACATTAGGCCACACATGATACTATCAGCAGTTTACCCAGAGCTATGCCAAAATTGCCACCCTGCTAGAGAAGCTACTGCACAAGGATACTAAGTACATTTGGACATAAGAATGCATGGAAGCCTTGGATAATCTCAAAGAGAAACTTGTCACTACATCTATTATGGTGTTTCTTGACTAGTCTAATCTCTTTCATGTTCATGTAGATGCATTTTCCATCGCAGTGGGAGAAGTTATTGCACAACCATGTGAAGATAATATTGACCATTCGGTATATTTTTCTAGTCACAAGTTTTTAGATGTCGAAAATAATTATACAACCATTGAGCATGAGGGTCATTCCATTGTATATGCCTTGTAGAATTTTTTCCATTAATTGTTGGGGACCCCCTTTAAATTCTTTACAGACCAGTCCATTCTCAAGTATTTGGCCAACAAGCATGTATTAGGAGGAAGAATATGCCACATTTTTCAGGAGTTTGAGTTTGAAGTTGTCATGAAGCCATGAAAATATAATGTTGGCCCATATCACCTATCACAGATTGAGATTGGTGAACTTAGTCAGAGTTTAGATGATGAACTCCAAAATGAAAAAAAAATCTTCCGTGTTGAAGCAGTTCCTGATCAATTGGACGAAATATTTGAATTTCTCACATCAAGACAGGCTCTGATACAGTATACCCTAGCTTAGCATCATCAGTTGTTGACCCGTAGCACAGATTATCGGTTTATCACCGAGAAATTATATAAGTTGGGAGTGTATGGAATCCTACATAGGTGTGCATTAGATCATGAACAAGACCCCATTCTTTATGAATCACATGAAGGTATTGCAAGAGGACACAATCCAGGTAAGGATACAACATGAAAAGTTCTACATGTATGGATTTGGTGGTCCTCACTCTTGATGCCAAAGAATATTGTAAATGCTGTGACATATGTCAATGGATTGGGAGGCCTTGCTGGAGAGATGAGATCCCCCTGTTTCCAGTCACAACCTTGGAACCCTTTGAAAAGTTGGCAGTTGATTTTGTGATCATGATCTCTCCTTCTGCATGTTGGATAGGTGCGTGGTACATTATTATGGTTATTGAATATATGATGAGATGGGTCGAAGTTGTGCCAGTCAAGGATTGCATAGCAGAAATGATGGTACATTCCATCTTTGAGAATGTGATTACCAGATTTAGTTGTCCAAAGGTGCTAATAACAACCAGGGCTCACATTTTCTAAATGAGACCATCTAGCAACTCACTTAGGAGTTCATGATACACCACCAAAAGAGCACTCCCTATCATCCTCAAGATAATGGTACAGTTGAAGATTTTAATAAAATTTAGAGCATACTTTAACTAAAGTTTTCAATGTGCATCATGATGATTGAGATCAATGCATCCCAACAATATTATGGGCATATCACACAAATTGTAAGGGGTTGATGAAGAACACACCATTTAGATTGGTCTATGGTAAATAAGTGGTTATGCTGCTAGAATTTCTAGTCCCCAGCCTCCATGTTGCTCTATCAACTCAGATGATAGAGGAACAATACCTTCAAAAATGGTTAGATGAACTTATGAACCTAGAAGAGGACCATATTATGGTGGGATTCATCCAAGTGGTAAAAACGTAGAGACAAAAGGCATGTCAGGATCACAACATTTGTGAAAAAAATCCTCCAACATGACTCTTTAGTCTTGTTATATGGCAACAAATATTTACAACACCTTGAAAATATACATATGCGTTGGTTGGTCCCTTTTCGAGTAGTCTAAATCAACAAAGTAGGTTCTTCCAAGATGGATACATTACAAAGACAACCACTCAAAGGCCTCATTAATGGAAGTCGCTTGAAGGTGTACTATGGACCCCAGGGGTCACCCGTCACTTAGATCCTTTTCTCAGGCCTGAAGTTTGATAGAGTAAGAATAGCATAGGATGTACAACAGGTAGAAGAATAAATGTTTGGAATAATTTTTATTTTTGGTAGCACAACATACACTCCACTCACACAAGTGGATCAACAATTTTGTAGATTCCTGAGATTTCGAATTCAGGTCAAAGTTATGGCTTACGTTCAAGGTGTTGGCTTTGGAAAGGGCTTCACACATGGCTAACCTCAACTACATGTAACTATATTATATTGAAGGATCAAGAAATAATATTAAGATAGATCACCCTCAACCTTGGAACGTAAGAAGATATGATGCCACATTCCAAAAGAACATCACAAATATGACATATTTGAACCGTTATCTCTCCATCTATGGGACTTCACTAGAACTCTATACTTATTACTTGATCAATCTCATTTGATGAATCCTTGTCTTATTTAGGATCACCCCTTCGATCGTTTTCCAATCTATATATATCAACTTCTTCCCATGCACTCGTTGGATAAATTCTCCACATCTCATTTTCTCTCGCCCCTTCCCATTGCTCACATCCTAGACTTTTCATAGCCCACTACTATATTCCCACTTCCCACATATACTTCCATCCCTCAGTTCAGGTCCCCTCTCATGGCCCAACTTCATAGACATTCTCTAATGTGTGACTCCCAGATCAGTCAGACAATCTGAGAACCCATGGTCCAATTTTCATGAAGATTTAAATTTCATCATCAATCGCTAGGCAGAGATCCCACTCTCTTATGCTTCAACAAGACACCAACTCAGTTATCACAGTTCCTTGAACTCTGCTTCAAAGCTTCGACAGTCTCTAGCTATCTAATACTGAAGCTAGAATACTTGTCACCATGGATATTCAGCTTTTATAAAGGAGAGAGCCCGAGGCAGTGAGTTCTCCATTTCACCAAGCTAGGAGGTCCTTATCTTCTATATTATATTTCCAGAACAAAAATAAAAAGACAGGATGATGCTCTCTCTTTATGGAACTCTTCCATGAGATCTACTTCATGTAGGTCCACAAGTAACTAGGTGAAGTTCTAGCACCTTCGCTTCATTTTAGTTCGAAGATCGGTGTTCGGGGGATGTGCTTTAAAAAAATGCCTCATTCAACACCACAAACACCAATGAAGGGGAATAATTGAGAATTTGGAAAAAATACGTCTACAACCATTTCTTACCTTGGGGCCTGCTCAACTCATTCCAGGATCTATTTCAGGTTGAAACTACATCCTGGATAAATGATTTGCTCTTACTCAAAACTGATTGCAATCACAACTTGGTTTGATGTTTGGGTCCGCTAATGATGATGAATTTCTCTTACTCAAGAAAGTTGTGATGGTCATTCCATGAGAAAGTTGGCTCAAGGACGAGCCAAGTAATAATGGTGGGGGACTATAGGTGTAGGATTAAACCACACTTCAAGACCTTATTGTGAGTAGGAAATACTATACTAGTTAATTGCAAAAGAAATAGAGGAGAGAGATAAATAGAATCAATATTCACACATAAGGGACTAAGAAACCAAATCGAATCACATTGTATTAATCCTTGATCACAAGTAAAATATATAGGAATCTCCACAAGAGGAGTAATGCACACTGTATTTGGGTTTCCATGTGCATGCTCAAGTAAAAAAACAACCTCTCCCACTTGCAATGGTTAACTAAAGTCAAAAGTTGCTAATAATAAGAAAATGTAAAAAATATAGGTGTAAACTCAGTGATAACTCTACATGAAGTCAACATGCATTCCATAATAAAACAATTCTCCTAGAATAAGACTAGAGTCAAAGAATGGAACTAAAGTCCTAATTGAGAGAGAATTTCATAAATAGGGAAAGTCATTAAAAATAGGGAAATAAGTGAAAATTTGGGTTAACCCCAAGAATAAGATGAGTAATGCACACTTACTTAGGAGAATAATATTCTCACTTAAGTGTGCTCTCTAGCCATGAAATAAGAATTATCTCCTAAAATTAAGTAAAGAAGTGCTCTTCCCCTAAAAAAAAGAAATTTTCCCAATGGCGGTTTATGAGCTCATGGTTTTGGAAACCCATGTTATTTTTCCATGGTATTGCATATAGGAAAACAACGACAAAAAATATACCTGCTATAAATAATAGTCCTCCTAAATAGTATGAAAAATGGAAAAAATGAGTATATCACTAAGTATGTAGTTGAGCATGTCCCCCAACACACCCTCTTAAACACAATCGAGGTGTTCACAATGATGATTCCCGAAAACATGAATCCATGTTAGGTACTTAGGTAAAAGTATAGATGCATAACAACTAAAAAAAAGTGAGGTAAAATGGCAAAACCCAGTGGGAACAAAACCCCACCTCAAAATATGCTACTAACAAAAAAAGGAATGCTAACATGTTCAGTTGCTAAGTTGGTGTATCCCTCACTCCTAGAATTTCCTTGAATGAGAAAAAAATATGTTTGATGAAAGGCTTTGTGAATATCTTTGCCACCTACTCTAAAGATGGACAAAACTGCATATCAATGACTCCATCCTGAATTTGTCCTCGAATAAAGTGCATATGAACCTCGATGTGCTTGGTCCATTGCTTCTGAACTCAGTCTCTACATAGATTTAGATTACTTTGATTATCACACCATATAATTGTTGGGTGATGAAAATGACCTCCCAACTCTGTAAGAAAATGCTACAACCAAATAGCCTGAGTAGTAACATTCACTGCACCCTTGTACTCTACCTCTATCGATGATAAAGAAATTGTTGATTGCTTCTTACTTGACCAATAGATACGTCTTGATCCAAGGTAGAGGATATATCTTGAAGTGGACTTACTCTCAATGCTATCGCCTGCCCAATCTGAGTATGTGTAACCAACTATATCTAAGGAAGATCCTGCGACATAGTGTATACCAAAACTAGTAGTCCCCTTTACATATATGAGAATCCTATTTTCTACCTTCCAGTGAAGATCATGAGGATCCTTAATATACCTGGAAAATTATCCAACTGCATAAGAGATGTTCGGTCAAGAGTGTGTAAGGTAGAGAAGACTCCCCACCAAATTTTGATATCTAGTACAATCAACCAAAGGTGATGCACTTGCATCCTCTAGTCTAACCCTTGACCAAAAGGGTGTTGGAGCTGGCTTGCAATCTCCCATATGAAACCTATCAAGTAGATCTATGACATACGTGTACTAAGACATTTTGATTCTTGTAACATTCTAGCTGATTTCAAGACCAAGAAAGTAATGTAACAATCCCATATCCATCATAGAAAACATGTCATGCAAAGCGGTCTTCACTGCAACAATGGAGGAGGTTGAGCTCCCTATGATGAGTAAATAATATACATATAGAACTATTAGTAAAAGGGAATGTATGTTACTCATCATACACACATTAGGATCTGATCTACGTCTAATAAAACTTCTAGAGAGAAGCAAATAGTTCATTTTAGCATACCATGCCCAAGGTTCTTTCTTGAGTCTGTACAATGAATTCCTTAATCTGCAAACTAATGATTGATCCAGAACATATCCCTCTGGCTACTCCATAGATATATATCCTCATTAACATCTCCATGTAATAATTCATTCTTCACATCCATAAGGTGTACCTTCCAGTTTATAGTTGCTGCAATAGCTATAGGTAACCAAATGAAATCAATCTTGGCAACCAATGAAAAAGTCTCCTCATAGTCAATACCTTGTATCTGTGAAAATGATTTAGCTACTAATTGAGCCTTATACTTTTAATTGTATCCATAAACAACCCTCTTTGTCTTGAAAATCCACTTACATCTTACAAGCTTCCTGTTGGAAGGTAGAGGAACCAACTTCCATGTGTTGTTCTCCATCAGGGAATTGTACTCCCCTTTCATAGATGCCTCCCAATGGAGGTTACCTTCATACTGTACAAAAAATTGAGGGTCTAATCCAAGTACCATATAACAATAAACATGTATCAAAGGCTCTGTGGCAGTAAAATATTGCAAAGGCTCCACAAAATGAGATCTGGTTCTCCATGGATCGACATGATCACCCACTAGATCACCAACTGCCTAAAGCGTCTGTGGTGCCCATCATTGTAGATTATTTGGACCTGAAACTTCTTGATGTTGATAATAAATATCAGAGATATTAGATTCATATATCTGATAAAAAATCTGATCAGAAGAAGTCTCATGAAGTTCTGTAACTAGTGGCGGTGGAGATGGAGGAGTGGACTTCTCCAAAACTACTGGTGAAGGACCCTCTTCAAACTTAACACTTATCTGAATAGTTTCTAATAACTTATATCCCTTCACTCCCTCTAGATATCAAACAAAAATATCTCTAGATTTTCATATCTTTCCTTCTATAGGAAGGGATCCTAGCCCATGCACAACAATAAAAAATTATGAAGTGAGTGACTTCTCATTTATTCCCGCTCTAAGCCTCATATTGGGTGACTCCCTTGAATAATTTATGATGTAGGATACAGAGTTGATAACTTCAACCAATAAATTTGGAGGTAGCTCTCTAGCCTACAACATATAGTTAGCTATCTCTTTCAATGTCATGTTCTTTCTCTTTGCTACCCCATTTTGATGTGGATTATTTGGAACTATGTGCTGCAAATATATACCTAATTCTAAAAAATTATGCTCAACATCCTTATTCACATACTCTCCTCCTTTTTCTATATGAAGCTTCTTAATTATGTTTTCTATTTGGTTCTCAACTAGATGCTTGAAATATTTAAGACACTCAAAGACCTCAGATTTTAATTTAAGAAAGTAGACCCATGTATATATTGAAAAATCATCAATGCAAGTATGAAAATACTTAGCTTTACTAATTGATGGGAGTGGGAAAGGACCTGTAATTTCACTGTGAACCAACTCTAGAAGCGATGATTCCCTCCATGGTTTACCTATGTTGAACTTCTCCTCATGATGTTTTCCTAGTATGCAACCCTGACAAACTCCATTTGTGTACTGAATGTGGGGTAATCCATCTACCATTCCACCTTTACTAAACTAATCTAAATATTTAAAATTTAGATGCACAAACCTCTCATGCCACAACTTGGAATCTTCATTATCATGTGTTAGAAGAGATATGTAATCAGATTTATGAGTAAAGTGAGAGAAGGTGTACAACCTGAAATGGTGATTAACCTCACCAACAAAAAATTTTGAACTATCTGACAAGTTGAAAATAATAACTGAGTTTGTATTGAACTCCACCTTCTTCCATGGACATGAATGAGTGATTTGATATATGGAGAGGAGATTCACTTAAATCTTTGGAACATGAAGTACATCCTGAAAGAATCCTTTGTCTATATTAACTCTACCCCTACCGCACACCTCAACAGGAGAATAATCTCCCATGAATATCAGTGGTTTGAAACAAGTATGCAAGTATGAGAAGAGTCTATCTGATGAGGCCATGTGATGGGTAGCCCCTAAATCAAGCATCGAAGCACTAGAATAAGATGAAACTTTACCTCTTTCCAATGACGGCTTGTCAATTGGCTTCTTCCTTGCATTATCTAAAACACAATCCTTGAGGTGATGCCGCTCAAATGATTGTGCCATGAGATCTATGGTATTTTTCATGCAAGAAATCTCACGATGGAACCCCCTGTTATAGTAGGAACACTTGGTCTTCTCCTTCTTTCTCTTTTATTCCTTGGAACTTGAACTCTCATATGTGTACTTTTTTTTACCTTCCTTATTGTTCTCTTGGTCCTTCTTACCCTTTCTCTTCTACTTATTCTTCTTTGAACTTCCTTGAGATGTAAGAGCATGTGGCTTGGAACTCTTGAGTGCCCCTATCTAGATGAGATTTTTCTTCTCATTTATAAGTGACTCTAGTAACTCATCCATGGATGGCATATTCCATGTAGACCCCATAGCTAACCTGGTAGTATGAAAAGAAAAAGTGTAGATATAATATTTTGGTCTCGTTTTGGTTAGAATTTAAAAGATTAATTGTTCATCTTTCTTATCAATTCCACAAGCCCTAGCATGAGAAAGAAAAGTTTTGAACTTACAAAAGTAGTCATGTAGGGTCTTGAAATCTCTTGGATTCAATGCATGTAGATCATTCTCCAGTTGTTGACCTCTTAGGTTGTCTTTCTTGCCTAGAAAATCTTTCAACTTTGTCCAAACATCGCTAGGAGTCTTACAAGTATCGACATGGAAGAGGAGATCCATAGAGATTCTCAAGCACAATATCCTATAGGCTTCATCCATTTTGTTGAAGTATTTTTATTTATCTATGGCTAAAGTAGGCTCTACCTCATTTCCCATGGTGACCCTATACAAACCCTTGCTACAAAGTAAAATCTCTATCTTGGACCTCCACTCAAAGTAGTTGAAGGGTGTCGAGATCACTGAAGAAGATGGGTGATCCATAGTTCTTTGTGGGTTATCCAATCTAATCTATAAAAATGAAATAAAAGTGAATACTCCTTCACAATAATGGCTCTGATATCATGTAGTATTAAACCACACTCAAAGACCTAATTGTGAGTAGGAAATACTACACTTGTTAATTGCAAAATAAAGAGAGGAGAGACAAAAAAATAATCAATATTCACACATAAGAGGCTAAGAAACCAAATCGAATCACATTGTATTAATCCTTGATCATAAGTACAATATATAGGAATCTCCACAATAGGATTAATGCACACTAGTTTGGGGTTTCCATGTGCACGCTCTAGTAAAAAAACAACCTCTTTCACTTGCAACAGTTAACTAAAGTCAAAAGTTTCTAATAATAAGAAAAGGTAAAAAATATAGTTGTGAACTTAGTGAGAAATCTACACGAAGTCAACATGCATTCCATAATAGGAAAACTCTCCTAGAATAAGACTAGAGTCCAAGAATGGAACTAAAGTCCTAATTGAGAGAGAATTTCATAAATATGGAAAGTCACTAAAAATAGGTAAATAAGTGAAATGGGTTAACTCCAATAATAACATGGGTAATGCACACTTCATTAGGAGAACAATATTCTCACTTGAGTGCACTCTATAGCCATGAAACATGAATTATCTCATAAAATTAAGGAAATAAGAATTATCTCCTAAATTAAGGAAATAAACGCTCTTCCCCTAAAAATATGAATTTGCTTGATGGTGGATACAAAATAAGAATTTTCCTAATGGTAGTTTATGAGCCCATGGTTTTCGAAACCCATTGTATTTTCCCATAGTATTACATATAGGCATCCACTGGCCATAAATAGACATGATATGCATAAAAATACTCCTAAATACTAGGAAAAATGGAAAAAAAAAATGAGTATGCCATTAAGTATGTAGTTGAGTATGTATCCCAATAGTTGGCACCCAAAGTTTGGGTCAATATCACACATGCACACAAACAAAGTTGTGTGCGCTCATTTCAGTTTTGTGCGTGCCCAAGCCAATGTGATAAGATTGACAAGAAGTGCGCACCCGAGAAATTTTTGGGATGCACATCAAAAATAAAAAAAACACACATTGGAATCAAGAATGGAACCATCAAGAAATCTCCCCAAATGATTATTGCTATCAACACAAGGGAACGTGAAACATACAAAATATGAGTTGTTGATGTAGTTAAGATTGCCTTGATTCTAGAAAGGATATGTAGAATGCAAGTAGGTGATAAAAACATGTGATATTTTTAGTCAATAGAGCGAGTGGAGAGTCATTGACAGAGACAGAGCTCTAGATCCAAGAAGGATATAAAAGAAAGAAAGGACGACAAAGAAAGGGTTGTTGATTCATTGGGTCATTGTTGTTGTTCATTGTTTAAGAGCTCACTCTGAGCCTCTGTCGTATTGCAATGTCTCTACTTGTAGTCTAAGTTTGTCATGTGTTAAAGTTCTAGAAGAATGCATATGGTGCAATGTATTGTAAATTTGGGAATTATCTTAGGGAATTTGAGACCCCACTGTTGTCCATATATATTTTTATTAATGTATGCTTGTGCCTAATGGAATGAGGATGATAATAAATCCACATTGATTTTGAGCCTATGATGTGTCGATTATGTGTTTGAATGAATATGTTGCTTTTTTTTTGTCTTATTTTAAGCACGTTGCAATGAATTATATGAATGCCAATCCAGATGGATATTTGTGTACTTAGCCCTTTGTCCCTGACACAAGACTAGATGGTCTCTGTTATCCTCCTAGCGTCTCGGGTAAGACCTTCTCTGTCCTTGGCTGAAGATTGATATGTCGATGCTTTGGTGTGTTTTTGGTCATCTTTGGATGAACCCTAGGTCTTAACCCCCCAAAGTTAGGAAGGATGCGCACAAGCATGAAATGACCAAACAATTAGGAGCTTTCTTGGGGAAACACAAAACCTATGTAAGTTTATAACTTCCTTTTTGTAACAAACATAAATATAAATATGTAATATAATATAAAATATAAATGTAAATTAATTAATAATGAAGAGACACCTCCATAATGAAAGGTCATGTCTCTTCATGAATGGGAACCCCCGTGTGGGTATATCTATGACCCTCATTATCATTTGTATTCATATTATTCATATTCAATCTCATATATATATATATATATATATATATATATATATATATATATATATATATATATATATATATANACATGGATTTCTACATTGTATTCCAAATATTTTGGACATTTAATTGTTGAGCTAGATTTGGTTATCACATTTGGTATCACATCAAGCCCGATCCTGGATTTTTGCCACCAGACCCTTGGTCAAAATGTTTCCCTTTGCAAACATCAATGTAGACCTTTAGCCAATCAAATATTTAGAGTTTCTTTGATTTCTTCGAGTCTTTGACCATAAATCTGACTTTTGGCCATTCATTATTCAAAATATCTGTAAAACAATTATTCCACTACTAACAAGAAAGATCAGAACCATAAAATCATAACTCTAGAAGTGTCAAAAGAAATCAAGAGTCTGTGCAAATCTGTCGATCACCAACCACAATAATTAATAATAGAAAACCGCTCAAAGGCCTCATTAATGGCAGTCGGTTGAAGGTGTACTACAAACCCTAGGGTTCACCCGTCACTTAGCTCCTTTTCTCAGCCCTGAAGTTTGATAGAGTAAGAGTAGCATAGAATGTACAACATGTAGAAGAATAGATATTTGGCATAATTTTCATTTTTGGCAGCACAACATACACTCCACTCACACAGGTGGATGGACAATTTTGTAGATTCCTGAGATTTCCAATTCAGGTCAAAGTTATGGCTTACATTCAAGGTGTTGGCTATGGCAGGGACTTCACACAGGATTAACCTTAGCTACATGTAACTACATTATACTGAAGGATCAAACAATAAGATTCAGATAGACCACCCTCAACCTTAGCACGTAACAAGAGATGACTCCATATTCCAAAAGGCACATCACTAATATGACATATTTGAACCGTTATCTCTGAATATATGGGACTTCACTAGAAATTTATACTTATTCATTGATCAATCTCATTGGAAGAATCCTTGTCTTATTTAGGCTCACCCCTTCGACCATTTTCCACTCTATATACATCCACTTTCTCCCATGCACTCATTGGAGAAATTCTCCACATCCCAATTTCTCTCGCCCCTGCCCATCGCTCACATCATGTGTGATTCCCAATTCGGTCAGACAGTCTGAGAACACATGGTCCAGTTTTCATGAAGATTGGCATTTCATCATCAATCGCTAGGTAGAGGTCCCACTCTCTTATGTTTTAATAAGACACCACCTCAGTTCTCACAATTCCCTGAACTGTACTTCAAAGCTGTGACAGTCCTCCAAATCTCTAATCTTGAAGCTAGCTTACATGCCGCCATGGATAGTCACCTTTTCTAAAGGAGAGAGCCGAGGTTGTGAGTTCTCCATTTCACCAATCTAGGAGGTCCTTATCTTCTATATTATATTTCCAGAAAAAAAATAAAAAACATAGGATGATGCTCTCTCTTGATGGAACTCTTCTGTGAGATCTACTTTGTGTAGGTCCACAAGTAACTAGGCGAAGTTCTAGCACCTTCTCTTCATTTTAGTTCAGAGACCGGTGTCTAGGTGATGTGATTTAAATAAATCCCTCACTCATCACCACAGACACCAGCGAAGGGGAATAATTGAGAATTGGAAAAATGACGTCCACAACCATTTCTTACCTTGGGGACTGCTCAACTCATTCCAGGATCTGTTCCAGGTTGAAGCTATAGCCTGGACAGATGATTTTCTCTTACTCAAAACTGACTGCAATCATAACTTGGTTTGATGTTTGGGTCCACTAATGATGATGATTTTCTCTTAGTCAAGACAATTTCAATGGTCATTCCATGAGGAAGTTGGCTTGAGGACAAGCTAAGTAATAGTGGTGGGGGATTGTTGGTGTAGGATTAAACCACACTCCAAGACCTTATTGTGAGTAGGAAATACTATACTAGTTAATTGCAAAAGAAAGAGAGGAGAGAGATCAATAGAATCAATCTTCACACATAAGAGAATAAGAAACCAAATTGAATCGCATTGTATTAATCCTTGATCACGAGTACAATATATAGGAATCTCCACAAGAGGAGTAATGCACACTAGATTGGGGTTTCCATGTGCATGCTCAAGTAAAAAAGAAACCTCTCCCACTTGCAATAGTTAACTAAAGTCAAAAGTTGCTAATAATAAGAAAATGTAAAAAATATAGGTGTAAACTAAGTGATAACTCTACTTGAAGTCAACATGCATTCCATAATAAAAAAATTCTCCTAGAATAAGACAAGTGTCCAAGAATGGAACTAAAGTCCTAATTGAGAGAGAATTTCATAAATACGGAAAGTCATTAAAAATAGGTAAATAAGTAAAAATTTGGGTTAACTCCAAGAATAAGATGAGTAATGTGCACTTACTTAAGAGAATAATATTCTCACCAAAGTGCGCTCTCTAGCCATGAAATAGGAATTATCTCCTAAAATTAAGGAAATAGGAATTATCTCCTAAAATTAAGGAAATAAGTGCTCTTCCCCCCCAAAATAGAAATTTTTCTAATGGCGGTTTATGAGCCCATGGTTTTGGAAACCCATGTTATTTTCCAATGGTATTACATATAGGAAAACAATGACAAAAAATATACTTGCTATAAATAATAGTCCTCCTAAATAGTATGTAAAATGGAAAAAATGAGTATGTCACTAAGTATGTAGTTGAGCATGTACCCCAACATGCCCCCTGAAACACAATCAGGGTGTGCACAATGATGAGTTCTGAAAATATGAATCCATGTTAGGTACTTAGGTACAAGTATAGAGGCACAAAAACTACAAAAAGTGAGGTAGAAAGGGAAAAACCAGTGTGAACAAAACCCCACCTCAAAATATGCTACTAAAAAAAAGGAATGTTAACATGTTCAGTTCCTAAGCTAATGTGTCCCTCACTCCTAGAATGTCCCTTAATGAGACAAAATTTTGTTCAGTGAAAGGATTTGTGAAGATTCTTACCACCTACTCTGAAGATGGACAAAATTGCATATCAATGACTCTATCATGAATTCGTCACCGAATAAAGTGCATATGAACCTCGATGTGCTTGGTCCACTACCTTTGAACTTAGTCTCTCCATAGCTTGAGAGTAATCTAATTATCACACCATATAATTGTTGGATGATGAAAATGAGCTCCCAACTCTGTAAGAAAATGATGCAACCAAATATCCTGAGTAGTAACATTCACTGCACCCTTGTAGTCTACCTCTGTCAATGATAAAGAAATTGTGAATTGCTTCTTACTTGACCAATATATAGGTCCTGAGCCAAGGTAGAGTATATATCCTGAAGTGGAATTATGATCAATTCTATTGCCTGCCCAATATGAGTATGTGTAGCCAACTAGATCTAAGGAAGATCCTGCGGCATAGTGTATACCAAAACTAGTAGTCCCCTTGACATATACGAGAATCCTATTTTATACCTTCCAGTGTAGATCATGAGGCTCTTGCATGTACCTGGAAACTGACCCAACTGCATAAGATATGTTCATTCAAGAGTGTGTAAGGTAGAGAAGACTCCCCACCAAATGTCGATATCTAGTACAATCAACCAAAGGTGATGCACTTGCATCCTCTAGTCTAACACTTGACCGAAAGGGTGTTGGAGCTGGCTTGAAATTTGTCATATGAAACCTGTCAAGTAGATCTATGACATACTTGGATTGAGACATTTTTATTCTTGCAACATTCTTGTTGATTTCAAGACCAAGAAAGTAATGTAACAATCCCATATCTATCATAGAAAACCTATCATGCAAAGTGATCTTCACTACAATAATGGAGGAGGCTGAGCTCTCTATGATGAGTAAATAATATACATATAGAACTATCAGTAAAATGGAATCTATGTTCCTCGTCATACACACATTAGGATATGATCTACATCTAATAAAACCTCTAGAGAGAAGAAAAGAGTTCATTTTAGCATACCATGCCCGAGGTGCTTGCTTGAGTCCGTACAATGACTTCCTCAATCTGCAAACTAATGATTGATCCAGAAAAAATACCTCTGGCTAATTCATATATATATCCTCATTAACATATCCATGTAATAATTCATTCTTCACATCCATATGGTGTACCTCCCACATTATAGTTGCTGCGATAGTTAGAGGTAACTGAATGGAATCAATCTTGGCAACCAACACAAAAGTCTCCTCGTAGTCAATGCCTTGTATCTGTGAAAAATATTTAGCTACTAATTGAGCCTTATACTTTGAATTGTATCCATAAACAACCCTCTTTGTCTTGAAAATCTACTTACATCTTACAAGCTTCCTATTGGAAGGTAGAGGAACCAACTCCCATGTGTTGTTCTCCAACAGGAAATTGTACTCCCATTTCATAGATGCCTCCCAATGGGGGCCTTCGGCATCTGCATAAGACTAAGGGTCTAATCCAAGTACCATATAACATTAAATAGGTAGCAAAGGCTTTGTGGTAGTAAGAGCTTGCAGAGGCTCCACAAAATGAGATCTGGTTGTCCATGGATCGACATGATCACCCACTAGATCACCAACTTCCTAAAGAGTCTGTGGTGCCCATCATGGTAGATTGTTTGGATATGAAACTTCTTTTTGTTGATAAGAAATATCAGAGATATTAGATTCATATATTCAATAAAAAATCTGATCAGAAGAAGTCTCATGAAGTTCTGTAACTAGTGGCGGTGGAGATGGAGGAGTGGACTGCTCCAAAAGTACCTATGGACCCTCTTCAAACTTAATACTTATCTGAATGAATAATTTATGTGAAATAGTTTCTAATAACTTGTATCCCTTCACTCGCTCTGGATATCAACCATAAATATACTCTTTAATTTCAACTTCTATATCTTTCCTTCTATAGGAAGGGATCCTAGCCCGTGCACGGGAATAAAAAATTCTGAAGTGAGTGACTTCTAGCTTCTTCCTGCTCTAAGCCTCATACTGGGTGACTCCCTTGACTAATTTATGATGTAGTCTACACAGTTGGTAGCTTCAGCCCATAAATTTTGAGGTAGTTCTCTAGCCTGCAACATATAGTCAACTATCTCTTTCAATGTCATGTTCTTTCTCTTTGCTACCCCATTTTGATGTGGAGTATATGGAAATGTGTGCTGCAAATATATACCCACTTCTAAAAAAAATGCTCAACATCCTTATTCACATACTCTCCATTTTCTATATGAAGATTCTTAATTCTCTTTCCTGTTTGGTTCTTAACTAGATGCTTGAAATATTTAAGACAATCAAAGACCTCAGATTTTATTTTAAGAAAGTAAACCCATGTATATCTTGAAAAATCATCAAGGCAAGTAAGAACATACTTAGCTTTACTGATCGATGGGAGTGGGAAGGTACTATAATGTCACTATGAACCAACTCTAGAAGCGATGATGCTCTCCATGCTTTACCTATATTGAACTTCTCCTCAGGAAGTTTGCCTAGTATGTAGCCCTGACAAACTCCATTTGTGTACTGAATGTGGGGTAATCCATTTACCATTCCATCTTTACTAAGATAATCTAAATATTTAAAATTCAGATGCACAAACCTCTCATGCCACAACTTGGACCCTTCATTAGCATGTGTTAGAAGAGATCTACAATCAGATTTATGAGTAAAGTGAGAGAAGGGGTACAACCTGAAATGGTGATTAACCTCACACACAACAATTTTTGAACCATCTGACAAGTTGGAAACAATAACTGAGTCTGTAGTGAACTCCACCTTCTTCCATGGACATGAATGAGTGATTTGATAGATGGAGAGGAGATTCACTGAAATATTTGGAACATGAAGTACATCCTGAAATAATCCTTGGTCTAGATTAACTCTACACACACCTCAGCAGGAGAATCATCTCCCATGAAGATCAGTGGTTTGAAAAAATGTATGCAAGTATGAGAAAATTCTATCTGATGAGGCCATGTGATGGGTATCCCTTGAATCAAGCACCCAAGCACTAGGATAATATGAATCTTTACCTCCTTCCAATGATGGCTTGTCCAATGACTTCTTCCTTGCATTATCTAGAATACAATCCTCAAGGTGATGTTGCTCAAATGATTGTGCCATGAGATCTATGGTATTTTTAATGCAAGAACTCTCATGATGGAACCCCCTGTTACAATAGGAACACTTGATATTCTCCTTATTTCTCTTCGATGCCTTGGAACTTGAACACTCATCCATGGAATTTTGTATACCTTCCTTATTGCTCTCTTGGTCCTTCTTACCCTTGCTCTTCTACTTATTCTTCTTGAACTTCCTTGAGTTGTAAGAGCGCGTGGCTTGGAACTCTTGAGTGCCCCTATCTAGATGAGCTTTGTCTTCTCATTGATAACTGACTCCATGAACTCATCCATGAATGGCATATTCCATGTAGACCCCATAGCTAACCTGGTAGTATGAAAAGAAAAAGTTTATATACAATACTTTGGTCCTGGTTTGGTTAGAATTTAAAAGATTAATTGTTCATCTTTCTTATCAATTCCACAAGCCCTAGCATGAGAAAGAAAAGTTTTGAACTTACAAAATTAGTCATGTAGGGTCTTAAAATATCTTGGATTAAGTGCATGTAGATCATTCTCCAACTAATAACCTCTTAGGTTGTCTTTCTTTCCTAACAAATCTTTCAACTTTGTCCAAACATCGCTAGGAGTCTTACAAGTATCGACATGGAAGAGGAGATCCATAGAGATGCTCAAGAACAATATCCCATAGGCTTCATCCATTTTGTTGAAGTATTTTTATTTATCTATGGCTAAAGTAGGCTCTACCTGAATCCCCATGGTGACCCTATAAAAACCCTTGCTACAAAGTAAAAACTCTATCTTGGGCCTCCACTCAAAGTAGTTGAAGGGTGTCGAGATCACTGAAGAAGATGGTTGATCCATAGTTCTATGTGGGTTGTCCAATCTAATCTATAAACATGAAATATAATGAATACTCCTTCACAATAATGGATCTGATACCATGTAATATTAAACCACACTCAAAGACCTAATTGTGAGTAGGAAATACTACACTTGTTAATTGCAAAATAAAGAGAGGAGAGATAATAAAAAAATCAATATTCACACATAAGAAACTACGAAACCAAATCGAATCACATTGTATTAATCCTTAATCATGAGTACAATATATAGGAATCTCCACAAGAGGAGTAATGCACACTAGATTGGGGTTTCCATGTGCAACCTCTCTCACTTGCAATAGTTAACTAAAGTCAAAAGTTGCTAATAATAAGAAAAGGTAAAAAATATAGTTGTGAACTTAGTGAGAACTCTACACGAAGTCAGCATGCATTCCATAATAAAAAAACTCTCCTAGAATAAGACTAGAGTTCAATGATAGAACTAAAGTCCTAATTGAGAGAGAATTTCATAAATATGGAAAGTCACTAAAAATAGGTAAATAAGTGAAATGGTTTAACTCCAAGAATAACATGGGTAATGCACACTTCCTTAGGAGAAAAATATTCTCACTCAAATGTGCTCTCTTGCCATGAAATATGAATTATCTTCTAAATTAAGGAAATAAATGCTCTTCCCCTAAAAAATAAGAATTTTCTTATTGGTAGATACAAAATAATAATTTTCCTAATGGTGGTTTATGAGCCCATGGTTTTGGAAACCCACTGTATTTTCCCATGGTATTACATATAGGCAGCCACTGGCCAAAAATAGACCTGTTGTAAATAGACATGCTATACATAACAATCCTCCTAAATACTAGAAAAATGGAAAAAAAAATGAGTAGGTCATTAAGTATGTAGTTGAGCATGTATCCCAACAATTGGCACCTAGATTTTTGGGTTAATATCACAGACACACACAAACAAAGTTGTGTGCTCTCATTCCAGTTTTTCACACACCCAAGCCAATGCATTAAGATTGACAAGAAGTGCACACCTGAGAAATTTTTGGGATGCGCATCGAAAATAAAGAAAACACACATTGGAATAAAGAAAGGAACCGTCGGGAAATCTCCCCGAATGATTATTGCTAGCAACACAAGGGAACTTGAAACAAACAAAATATGAGCTTCCAATGTAGTTAATATTTCCTCGATTCTAGAAAGGATACGTGGAATGCAGGTAGGTGATAAAAGCATGCGATACTGTTAGTCAGTAGAGTGAGTGGAGAATAATTGACAGTGATGGAGCTCTAGGTCAAAGAAGGATATAAAAGGAAGCAAGGATGATAAAGAAAGGGTTGTTGATTCACTGGGTCATTACTGTTGTTCATTGTTTAAGAGCTCACTTTGATCCTCTGTCGTATTGTGATGTCTCTAATTGTAGTCTAAGTCTGTCATGTGTTAAAGTTCTAGAAGAATGCATATGGTGCAATGTATTGTAAATCTAGGAATTATCTGAGGGAATATGAGAGCCCGGTGTTGTCAATATATGTTTTTCTTAATGTATGCTTGTGCTCGATGGAATGAAGATGATAATAAAGCCACACTGATTTTGAGCCTGTGATGTGTCAATTATGTGTTTGAATGAATATGTTGATTTTGTTTTGTCTTATGTTAAGCACGATGCAATAAGTTATATGAATGCCAATCCAGATGGATATTTCTGTATTTAGCCCTTTGTCCTCGACACAAGACTAGATGGTCTCTATGATCCTCCTAGCGTCTCGGGTGAGACCTTCTCCAGCCTTGGCTGAAGATTGATATGTTGTTGCTTTGGTGTTTTTTTTTGTCATCTCTGGATGAACCTTGGGTCTTACTCCACCAACGTTTGGAAGGATGCACACAAGCGTGAAATGACCAAACAATTAGGATTTTTCTTAGGGCAACACAACACCTATGTAAATTTATAGCTTCCTTTTTGTAACAAACATAAATATAAATATGTAATATAATATAAAATATAAATGTAAATTAATTAATAATAAAGAGATACCTCCATAATGAAAGGTCTCGTCTCTTCATGAAAGAGAACCCCTCTGTGAATATATATATGACTCTCATTATCATTTGTATTCATACTATTCATATTCAATGTTGTATATATATATATATATATATATAAAGTAGTAGTGATATTTTCATTTAAGTTTTATGTTACTTATTATATAATTAAAACATTAATTAAATATAAAGTAGTAATGACATTTTCATTCATATTTTCCTAAAAATGAGAACATGATATCTTAAAAATAATTGGTTTATAAATTAATTTTTAAATAAAAATGAAAATAGGACATCTAATAAATTAATTTTCAAATAAAAATTTAGAGGGTTTTCTATTTATATTTTCTACTAACACATTATTTGAATATAATTATGTAACCTTGAATTTAATTTAATGGAAATAATTGAATTTATTTTAAGAAATTTTATTATAATAAAAATTATATAAAATTTTAAATATTTATATATATTTATATTTAATTATAATTTTTAAAATAAATTTAAGAAATGGATATAATGCTTAATATCATAACTATAATTTTATTAATGAAACTAATATAGTCTAATATGCTAATATATACCTTGGACAGAATGAATATATCCCAAAATATACTCTCGAGTGCATAATGTTTCACGACTCTATCCTACAAAATTGACGTGCATCACGGGTATCCTTAGCCTTCATTTGGTTTGGGTGATCCATTTCATGCAGTTTCAAGGTATTCATCATGTTGTAAATAACCCTTGGCATTGGCTACTTAATAAACGATCATTGTTAATTAATGAACATTGAAATGGATATGAGTTCAACTTCCTAACTCACGGATCATTTCACATATGAAAACTTTTCACAAAAATTCTAAGTCAAACGATATCTTTATTACTTCAATTAATGTTCTCAAACATCATGAGCACGTTAACACATGATATCTTTATTACTTCAAATGATGTTCTTGAACAGATCACGTTAACATGAGATATTTTCATTACTTCATGTAATGATCTTGAGCAAATTAACACTTATTACATATCTAAAAATTCATATAAATTTATTGGTGGGTAATTGCAATTTTGTTGTTCTCTTGTTGTATCATTAAGTACATAAAGAAAATTCTAAAAAATTATAAGCCTTTTAAAGTTTAATAGACCAATTAAATTTTAATGCACGTTAATTATCATCATCGTAAAAAATTAATTGATAAAAAAATAAAATAATTTAAAAAAAAAATCAATAAAAAATAATACACTTTAAAATATAAAATATATGAATACAAAGTAAACTAATTATTAAAAAATGGAAGTGGAATTATTAAAAGAGTTATAAAAAGTCAAAAGAAAGAAGAATCTCTTTAATAGACTAAGTTTCAAGTATTAAATTGCATAAAAGTAATTATTAAAAAGCTAACATCTTACATCTTAATATTTTTAAAGTGAGAAAGTTTACACTTTAAATAAGTATTAAATTGCTTTTAAGATATAAAGATTGAAAGATATAGGTAAGTGAATACTTATCAAGGTATTTATTCTTAAAGTTAATTTATAAAAATTGGATTAATAATAATAATTATTAATTGATTGGATATATATAAAGTAAAGTGGAGAAGTTGAAATTCAATAGTTTAAAGAAAAAATAAAGTTGTTATTTTATTTTATTTTTTAATGAATTTCATAAAGAATTTTTTTTTAGCAAAATGTTTTTTTTTTGTGCATATGAGTACTATAATTATCGAGAGTAGATCAAAAATCAAAATGTCATTTGCATAATGTGTTACAAAACTTTTCCCTTAATCGAATTTCAAAATGACACACACATAGAGTAACAAATTAAAAAGATAGAAGACAAATGCGTGAAACAAGAAGAAAAATTTAGAGATCTTGAGTTTTTGTTAGCAAAAAAGACCAAGAAATATGTCGCTTAAAATATCACAGTTAGAAATTACTTACTCATATTAAGAAGTCAAATAATACAAAACAATGCGTTTAGAAGTTAGAAAAAGAAAATCAAGATCTCACGAAAAAATTATTAGAAAAAGATGAATAAACTTCTCATTTAAAAAATCTTAATCAAAGATTATTGAAACAAATTAAAAAGTTAAAAGTTGAAAAAATTGAGAGTCAAAACATCAAAAACAAATTTGACAAGTTAGAGAATGAAGAACTTGCATGCTTAAAGAATCATAATCGAAACCTACTTACACAAATCAAGAAACTTAAGAATGATAAGAAGTCGCTAGAAAATAAGTTAGAGTAACTTATCAAGAAGGAAGCATCTTCAAGTAAAAGAATCCAAGTTGAGGTGAAGGAAACAAATACAGATCCAGTTAATATCAAGACTCAAGAAAATTCTAATCCAGTTGAAGAAAAGACATATACAGATGTTGGAGTACAAACGATGGAAGTTACATTTGTACTTACTAATAGAAATGCAACTATCAACAAACTAGTGCATGAAACATCAAAAGTAAATCTTGAGAACACTACAGGGACGATAAAGGGAATTCATGCTATGAAGACACCTTATTGACATCCTAATCATGAAAGAAAATACATTAGCAAGTCAATTTATCAATTTCACTCAAAACATAAACAATTGATCTATTGTCTGAAGAATGTTAATGCTAGTACAATTGAGAACAAATTAATCTGGGAATCATATAAGTGCATTGTTCCACAAAGGATCAATTTAGGATGGTCAAATCCTGTTGCGGTTCAACAACTATGCTAAGCACTTAGAAGTTCATATTGTCTCATATCATCAATCATAACAATTTCAGAAACCAAGAACTGAGTGAAGGCATTACAAGTTAGAGAAAAAACATAAGACTTTTTCATAAATATGCTTTGAGGACAAAGCATTTCTTAAGGGGAAGGAAATGTAACAAACATAAATACTCAATAAACAATAATTAATAATTAATAGAGAAACCTCCATAATGAAAGATCATGTTTCTTCTTGAAAGGGCACCCCTACGTGGGTATATATACGACCCTCATTCTCATTTGTATTCATATTATTCATATTCACACACACACACATATAGATTGGTATCCACCATTATCTGTCCTCAACACCTTTATTTTCTTCTCTGTCTGATTTTCTACCAGATCCTCAAACTCTTTAAATTTATCAAATACCTTAGATTTCTTCCTAAGAAAATAAATCCATGTGTTCCTTGAGAAATCATCTATGAATGAAACTCAATACACAGATTTACCTAGTGATGGAACATGCACATGTCCAAACACATCATTGTTTATCAACTTTAAGATCCCCTTTTCTCTTGTAGCACCAGATGGGAATCTTACTCGATTTTGTTTACCATACATGCAATGTTAATAGAAATCAAAATCCGGGGTGAAATTAGACATACCTTCAACCATACCTTTATTGTGTATTGTTTGAAGGTCCTTTTCTACAATATGTCCCATTATTTGATGTCATCGCATGGTATTCTTTCCAAGGACAGTATGGATCTTGTCTTCTTTATTTCTCTGCTTAGGGACAACAAAATAGTTAAACCCACCAGTATAAGTGCTTCCCAACAACTTGTACAATGTTCCACATCGAACTCCCCTCATCAACGCAATTGCTCCTTTGACCATCTTGCAAGTGCCCTTTCCCAATAACGTATCCACACCTACATCATCCATCTTACTTATAAATATTAGGCTCTTGGTTAGATCTAGAATACACAGAACTCCAAGGAGAGTTCTCATCCTTCCATATTTCAACAACAAATTAACCCTTCCACGTCCCATGATTTTGGTTGTCGAGTAATCTCCTAGGAAGACATCACCACCATCATACTTTTCATATTCACTAAGCCACTCCCTGTGAGGAGTCATATGAAATGATGCACTTGATTCGATCAATGATACATCATGATCTGCATGTGTACATGTAGATGGTAGGTAAACATCACCTCCTTCTTCTATGCAGGTTTTTTCCTATTTGGAAGAGGCATCATCAAATCCCTTTTCTTTATCAACTTTCTTAGACCTGCAATATTTCTTATAATTCCCAGCTTTACCACATTTCCATCATTTCCTCAAAGATTTTCTTGGGGATTTATACCTACCTTTATATTTATATCACCTCCCCCCCACCCAAAGACTTATTTGTATCCCTATCTTTGGGACGACCTCTTAAAAATAAATCATTTGTGATATGACTATCCATGTTTTTCCACCTCATCTCTTCTAATAATAAACATGAAACTACATCCTCATACTTCAATGCATATTGAGTGGTACTACCAATTGCTACAAGTAGATTATCCCAGGAGTCTGGAAAAGAAAAAAATAAAGTAATACACTTGTCTTCTTCTGCAAGCATAATATTAATAGATCCAAGTTGACTTACAAGAGTACTGAAGGCATTTAGATGCTTTGTCACAGAATCTCCATCTTCCATCCTGTTAGTGCTAGAAGTTTCCCCTAGACTGCTATAGGTTCAAGCCTAACACATCTTTAGTTATTGCAATAATTTTATAAATAAGGATGTGTTTTGTGTTTTGAAAGAAGATGGATTAGGTAGATTGAAGAGAAAGAATAAGAATAACAAGCTAAATGAAGATCAATTAAAACACCATTGGGCATGGAGTCAAGTAAACACCATGTTGATTGAAGGAAATCAAATTGCATATCAGTTAAGAAGTTTATATGAAAATTGGTAGAAGAATAGGGAATAAACAAAAATTAGAATGCACGTCAAAACAAGATTCTCTTTGTCAAATGGATGAAATGATACTTAAAACAAAACACACAAATAGTAGGCAGTCACAGCAAAATCTCTACTTCTCGAGAATGTATTATCCATGAGCAGCCATTGATTCTCAATGTCTTCAATTTGTTCAAGCAAGATGAAAAACAGAGTGTAAAACAAGGAAGATGAAAAACAAAGTGAGAAACAAGGGAAATCACAATCTGATAAAAACAATTGTCATAGATCTTCAATGTCATAAGAGATCACAGAATAAGATGCCCTTAGGATTATAATGACACATATTGGCTAGCTATCTCATCAAATCATTTGCAGGCCTCACCCTCTCGGACCTCTTCCCTTCTACATGATAGCCTTTGAGGGCTTAAATAAGGTTTACATACACCTCTAGATCCTAAAGAAATGGATCTGTAATCTAATTAAATCTCTAAGTAAAATCAAATACAACAACTAAAACTTTGATCCTATTTCTAGGGGATTGGATCCCATCTAAAATTGAGTCCTCAAGTGCCACACAAATTTTCCTTGAGGAAAAAGATATTTTCTCGAATCATCTTTGCTACATAAGTTATGAGTCATCATATAAGAATCTAGAAGAAATCCACTTGACCAAAATTCTGCCACTTGTTGATCTTATGTATATTTATGTGCTTTCGACAGCTAAGGATGCCAAAACAAAGTATAGTTAGCTGCCAAAAGTCTGGAAAGGATATTGAAACAATACTTAACTGCCACCTATTGCCAAGTGTTAGATTTTGTATCTTCGAGAAACAAATAAACTGCTTCTAAATAGAAACTTCCTCATGTTGATTTGTACTGCCTTTGATTGTTGTTTTTCTTTTTGTATTGAACATATGTAACCAGTTGTGTGCATCATATTGCCTCCATAAGTTGTACAACAAAAATATTGGTGTGGCATGCTCAGGTGAAGAGTCAGAAGGTAATACGAATCCAACAATTGTAAAATTGTCTCTGTTTGTGGGTTAAAAGCATGACCGAGAGATGTTGTGTTGGTTGTCTTTCCTTGAAAAATAAGGATTGTATGCTTGTTTTATTGCAAGCCATTCTTCATCATAATGGATCTCATGCGGCCCTGCATGAGATTCTATTTCAATAACCTGGATAAAATTGTAGCCAAGAAGACACTTATCCAGTGCAAGAAATTTTGTGATAGGTCCATTCTCCTCATGTTGAACAACTGCTACAAATTTAGTTTGCCAATGTATAGAGAAACAATATGAAGGCTTCAACTTCTTCAAAAGTTATTCAACAAGTTTACTTCCCAAATAATTGCATGCATTAAAAATTCCTAAAAATCCATCAATACGAATATTTCCAAACCAGATAAATCTAGCAAACCCCATAAAGAATATTCTTGGGGCAATCCATCTTCCTGTCGAAGCCATGCAGAGTTGTTGAATGCAAACAACATTTTTAGCGCATCTCTGAAGATTCTAATTTGACTTGATAAGCTTGACATCCATCTAGAAGCTTTGTTTTTATAAAAAAAAAAGTAATGGTTCCTCCAACCTCTACATTTGCTTGGAAAGAATACACTTCACCACAACCTTAATAAAAGCAGATATTTTGTAGCTTTTATAGCCTGAAACAGGGTATATGAACATGTTGCAAGATGACAAAGGTTTAACTCAAGATTTCTCCACTGATTATGAAGGAAAATAAAATCAAAATGCCTTCTTTGTTCATCAAAATTTGTTCTTCAGAGAGCTTTCCGTTCATAACCAAATGTTTTTTCAAACATTAATTTGTCTACGGGTCCTTTGAAAACCCTACGAAATAATTGTTGTAGATTTGTTGGATGCATGAGTGTGACCTGATCTCTTCATGTCTTCAAAATCTAGAAATTAAGACAAACCATTTGCCACTTCAACCACCAAGTTGTGCATTGATGAACTGCAGACTTCTCGTCCTCATTCCCTAGAATGTGTCAACACCTGAACATTTGCAAACATGATTCTCTTCAAATGTAGCAAAGGCAAAAACCCAACCTTGAAGCTGTCCATCCCCTTCAAAACCTTTGAAAACTTGGAAACAACAACTCACCTATAACACACCCACTACAAAATTTAATGTTTTTCGGCCTTTTCTTCTTTTCTCCAAGGAATAGAATTTCCCCGAATCCCTACGGGACCTGATACAGATCCTGTCATCCCTCATCCACACTCATCTGATCGGAGGTTATGTCCACAGGCCTTATTGGAGGGTACTCATCGACTTTCGCGCTACGGGAAGTCACAATACAGGTATTCCCTTGTTCATTTCGGGGTTTCATCCATCAGAATTTCGCGGCTAGCGAATTACGAGGAAAACTAACCCTTGAGAGTCCCAGGCACCGAAAAGCCGAAACACCAAAACCATGTGTGCGAATCCATTTCGGGACTTTGCCTATCGGGATTTCGCAAGTCGGGAGTTCAGGGGATGTGATGACAAAAGGTTTCACATCAGGGTCTTCCGGGAGCCGAACTCTAAATTACTAACTCTAAACATACTTCCCTGTTTCGGGATTTCTACCATCAGGAATTCGGGATATGCGATGACAGGAGGTCTCACACTTAGGTTTCCCGAGAGCCAAAACTCTGAAACCTTAACATACGTATAGTTGTATATATGTGTCGCTCAGTCCATTCTGGGAATTCGCAGATCGGGTTTTCGGGACTAGTGAGCATAAGAAAACTTACCGTCAGGTATCCCGGGTTCCAAAACACTGACACACCAAATACCGTCTGTGTTAATCCATTTCAGGACTTTGCAAGTCATGAATTTGGGAGATGCGAGTACAAGGGAATACGCCCTTGAGCATTCCGATTTCTAAAGTGTCGAAGTCTCGTAACCTATCCGTGTATTGTTCTTTCAGGACTTCACCCATCAGGATTTCGGGACTGACGTGTACAAGAAGACTGACCCTTGGGTTTCCTGGTTGCCAAAACACTGAAACACCAAGGCTTACCCATGCTAGACCTTTTCCAGATCTCATACTTTGGGATTTCACTATGGGTAATGAAAAGAAGTCTCACTCCTAGGTTTTCCCGGGAGCCAGAACACTGAAAACTCATAGCTACTTCATCCTATTATCATTTCAGGATTTCGTGAATCGGAGTTTCGCAATGTGCGCAGATAGGAGATCTCGCGCCTAGACCTTCCGGGAGCCGAAACTCCAAAATATCGACTCCTAAACCTACGCATCAATTTCAGGGTTTCTCCCATCGGAATTTCACGAACCGAAGATTCAGGACTTGCGAGTATAAAGGGACTCGCACTTAGGTATCCCAAGTACCGAAATGTCTAACTATCCTATCTCATCCACTCCTTAAACTATTTTGGGGTTTCGGTTATCGGGCTTTCGTGACTCACAATGATCAGGGTTCTTCCCCTTTGTCTTCCTGGGTACCAAAATGCCGAAACACTTACTGGCAGCCACATGTCCTATAAATGGACGGTCCAGATACTCCCACGAACCCTAGGGATCTACGGTCCCGATTTCTTCACTACTTACGAAGATAAAAGGAAAGGGGTTGAGGCATTAACGCCCTCATTTCTTCCTCCAATCTAACGGTCGTGACTGACCTCAGATCTTTCGACAGGATCTCGTCCATCAATCGATACTTATCCACACACTACCATTTTTGGATTTCACAATTCAGGGTTTCGGGGTTTTAAGAGAACCATGCCTCCTCGTGCAGGATTACTGAGACTTGATCCATCAAATCCTTTTTCAGGTTCTTGGTAAGCTTTCCAAGAAGGGTGTCTCTATGGGGAGATCTATCCAGGGTATTACCTGAGACAAATAAGGGTATAGATTTCCCGAGAATAGTCATGAAGTCTGAATTAGATTGGTATACATACACATAGCTATTTATAAACATAAGCCATACGTAGTCTTTCCATTATAAGCATGCAACCACCATTTCTGGTCAAAACACCACACAGATAGTCTTATACTGAAACCATTCATAATTGCAATGACTATGAGCATAAATGTCAGAATATACATTTCAAGATGCAAGATATAAAACACTTATCAGAAATAACACCAGGTGCGTTTGCAACTGCTGAGAGGGGTGCTCGTTTCCACCCAACCATAGGCTCAACGATTCCGAATGGATTTACCACTAGCCACCCCCGAAATGAGACCACGATGCTGCGAGACTGAGTTTTTGTTCACCAGTGATCGAGAATGAAGTTTACTCTCCTTATTCTCTACTATCACTCACTCTGTAGTTTTTCCAGATTTCTTTCAATCTCTCTTCCTCTTTCCCTCACGTCTACCCCTTGATCGCACACTCTTCCTGCCTTTTCTCTTTTTGGCAAGGTTGTGTGTGGCACGATATTCCTCGTGGTGGTTAGGTCTGAAGACTCTACGGATGGGCGGTTCACCCCCATCCCTCATCACTCATGAGGAGCCATTTACCTACCAACCTGGCGAGTGATTTAATTTGGGGCCAGTGAGCCTCTCTTGGTTCTCTGGGCCAGTGAAGTCCAAATATGGTATTGGTTTCGGTGGAAGTTAACGCCACCATTCCAGGTGCCTTCCACTACCTTTCTTCAGCCATCGTGGTCTCTTTTTTAGCACATCCCCCTCTCAGCAGTCCTGCAATATATATATTCATAATATTATTTACATTCATCGACCTTTTTCACAAGGTCCATTCACATCACACATTCACATTTCTGAGTTTTCCACAATACTTGGCCAGTATAGTTATTTTTACAGACCGGGGGAAACAGGGTGTTACAATTCCCTCCCCCTTAAAGGAACATTGTCCTCGATGTTATATCTATCAACTTGACATGCATGTACAGATGTAAACAAAATCAGATATGTCCGTTTCATGGCATCCTCCATTTCCCATGTAGCCTCATCTGGGCCAAAATGTTTCCACTGCACCTTGACCTGTGCAATGGTTCGGTTCCAGAGTAGGGTTTCCTTTCTATCCAGTATGCATTGAGGTTTTGGTAGAAATTCTCCCTCTGGTTCCACCTGGATCATAGACTATTCAATTATATGGTTAGCATCATGTACATATTCCTTCAATAATGAAACATGGAAAACATTATGTGCTTTTACTGTGGGAGGAAGTGCTAGCCTATAGGCTACAGGTCCCAGTCTATCTAGAACCTCAAAGGGTCCACAATACCGAGGTGCTAACTTGGCACAAGCTCCCATTTTCAGGGAAATTTTCCTGGGCCTAACCTTGAGATATACATGATCTCTTGTTTTGAACTCTCTTGGAGTTCTCTTTTGGTCGGCATAACTTTTCTGTCAGTTCTGAGCGACCTTCAGGTTTTTTTTTATCTGAGTCACTTGTTGTTCCATTTCTTTCAACATGTCGGGTCCAAAAGAAATTATTTTTATGGGATTACTCCAACTGATAGGAGTGTTGCATGGCCTACCATAGAGGACTTCGAAGGGACTCATCTTTAAGGATTCTTGGTAGCCATTATTGTAGGCGAATTCCACCAGTGGCAGGTAGTCTTCCCACTTCTTGGGTTGATGCATTACATGCATTCTTAACATATCTTCTAGTATTTGGTTCACTCTTTCTGTCTGTCCATCACTTTGAGGGTGATAGGCGGTGCTAAACAACAACTTGGTCTCTAAACCAGCCATTAGTGACTTCCAAAAGTTGGAAGTAAATTTTGTGTCTCTGTCGGACATGATCTCTTTCGGCATACCATGCAGTCTGAATATCTCCTTCATGAATACCTGAGTGATGTCTATTGCCTTGCAAGTCGATTTGACGGGGATGAAATGAGTAGACTTGCTCATTTTATTCACCACTACCATGATGGTGTCATTCTGTTTGGTCGAGGTTGGTAATCCGGTGATGAAATCCATGGAGATGGTTTCCCATTTCCATTCTGGGATTGGTAGAGATTGTAATAATCTCGCTGGGTGTCGGTGCTCTACTTTTA